>PNEQ01062833.1:0-12602 GCA_003012365.1 Medauroidea extradentata
AATTAATTTATTTTCTATTTTAAACAACCGGACAATGGCAGGATTGTTACCTAAAACATTCTTATTGTTTCACTCAAACAAATGCAGCTTGGTAAGCACAAACATATTTCACCAAACATATTATTTAGTTCTACCAAATGTATATTTGTTCTGCCATATATGAACGTACCATTTGTTTGAGGGAAACCAATTATATTTTGTAGTACCATTTCTTTTTCTCAGTGCGAGTTGGAATAAAACGGATAGCGTAAAAAACATTATCCATGGAAAAATACATATATGTGCCAAGTTTCTTGGTGATAGGTCAAACGGTGTCTGAGTTTATCGATCTTACACATATATACATACATAAATGAAGGGCATGGGGAAAGACAGTATTATCTCACAATTTTAAAATATTAGAGTTTTATGCAGGATCAAAATAGTAATCTCCTACTATACATTTCGATATAGGAAATTAAGTAATATAACCACAAATGGCAGCTCAGTGTACTAATGATTCTATTGCAGGCCATGTTTTCGTAACTTGCTACACAAATAAATAAAATAGTCCTATATAATCTTTAGGCCTACTATTGTGTAGTTGCTAAAATTTTTCATTGGCTGTTTGCTAAAGTAGCTGAAACCGTAACTAACAAATAATTATGATTTTAATTAAATTCATTTGTCAAATTACACCTTATCTTTACATGTGCATAATAACTCAGTTGTGATACATTGAAGGTTCGCATTATCTCTCCCTATGCCGTTCATTAACAGCCTCCATTATATATATATATATATATATATATATATATATATATATATAATGTTATCATATTTCAATTGCGACAGAAACAAAAATATCTAATATACTGTATATGAGCGAAAGACATATTCAACAGTACAGTGCCAGCCCAGCTATATCACTCAAGTCGACCAGTTGTTTGAATGTTTCAGTTTCTTTCATCGAGCCCAAACTGGAGTCTTAGGTAAAGGAACTCGGTGATTACATCATGCTTCCAGCAGCTTTGTGGTCAGTGATTGGATGCCGTAACTCCCAGCGTCTCGAGGTTAAACCCGCAAATCACAGACGTGATGTGCCGCAGTTATCTGTGTACTGATTGGCACAGTCAAATGAATAATGACTTTGCACAAAAACACTCTGCGAATAGCCAAGATGTTGAGCCGCAGGTCCGCACATACGGCACTGAATCAAAGTGGGGCAAAAATCTTATCGCCAAGAATTCCTGTCCCTAGCAATTACTATGCACAAAGCTGAATATATGTTGAACAATCAGACTGGCAGTTGCAGGTACACCAACACGCCTGTAGCATGCTAGAGGCGAGCATCGTTTTATCCAGTAACACTGCTCCAGTTACAGCAAACTAAAAACTATTGGTTGATGACTTGTATGAACGTTCACAGGTTCTGAGCTCTGAGGTACCAGTCGAATCTCTGTGAATACACGCAACGATATTCACTTTGATCACGGCAAGCCACACAACACACTAAACTTTCCTCTATGCCGTCCACTCGTGCACATCATACTACAGCATCTTGGAGAGTTTACTTTTTACTTGGTGCAGATTTCAGATTTTTATCTCGTTTTGCTGCTTTCCTGTGATTGATCAAAAGTACACCATGACTTTACGGACAGACTGTATATTTTTTTGCTGTCAGAAGTCTAGTATACTAAACGTCGTCAGTGCATCGCGGGTAAATCAGACAAACCAAGAGGTTAACGACCGCCGTGAAATAAAGAGACCGCTCAGCGGGGACCACTCGTGACTCCGTCGCCGTTTCTGTCGTAACGAGCGCGCGACGAATAAGCGGGTCCTGTTCGCGAACCAGGCCTCACGCCAATCTATGCGGGGCATCTCGGCTGCGTTCCTGACGTATCTCATAGCGCAGTCGAGATTCCAGACACCCGAGGCAGCTGAGCACTTCACCTGTTATGCGAGCTTTCACCCTCCTTGACGGTCACCTATACTAATTCTTGCCGCGTTATAAATATATGCAACCTCTCGAGGGAGATTTACGACGGCGCGCCTCCCTTCACACGTGTGTAATTTAAACACACTCAAAATATCTCATGCCACAACATGTTTTACTTCGCACTAACAAACTAAATATGGTATAACATTTTTTGATTGTGTGCTTATTTAAGGGGGAGTGTTAGACAATTTTATTGTATTTTCAGTTTTTGAGCCATAACACTTATTCGAATTGTGTTATCAAAATTTTCTCGTCGACAAAGCATAGGATATATTGCTGGTAAACTGCTTGACGTAAAGAATAATGGAATCTTTCGTTCATTTGTCATGCAGTATCATTGCAGAGAATTATAGGTTAACTTGCAAGAATTCTCTTTCAATGATTCTGCATGGCAAATTAATGAAAGATTCCATTAATATTTATGTCAATCAGTTAACCAATAATACATCCTACGCTTTGTGGAAGAGAAAATTGAGGAGTTAGCTCCAAAAAGTGAATATAGAAAAAATGGCGAATCTCAGAAATTAAGTTTTAAAGTACTGAATACATAGCTGTGTAAATATTGGTTTATTACAATGTAGCTGATACTTAGAAAGTGTTATATAATATAAGAGCTAAACAAATCAAGTCACTTCGCATTATTTTACAATGTTATGTCACTTTAAATAAATATTAATGACAGGTATGATGTGTACCTTTTTTATACCTAACATGATTTGAAACACATTTTTGGCTAATCAGTGCTTCCAACTCTGAGAATTAAAATAACACAACAAAAATGTTAGCACCTATTAACAAAAGTATGGTGATTATATTCAACTGTTCTCCAAAAATGACACAAACCGGTATGTGCCCTTTTTGGAGCTAATTCCTCAATTTTGATAATACAATTTTAATAAATGTTATGGTTCAAAAACTGAAAATACAATAAAATTGTCTAACACTCCCCATTAATACCAATTGTGTGTTGTATATGGAGACTGTTTATTAATGTATCTTACAAGCTTCCGAAGGCGATTTCTGAAATAAAATTAAAAAAAGCACACACAGTGAAAAAAACTTTTTTTGACGTACATCGGATAGAAAACTCCTAAGAGCAGAAGACATCCCACAAAGTTGGACTTCTTAATAAAATTTCACTAAATAAACTTGAAACCAGTATATGCAGGCTGTTTACTAACTCACTTTACAAGCTTTGAACGGTGATTTATTAGCAAAAAAAAAAAAAAACATTACGAAAATATATTTTGTCCTATGTCGGAAAGCACTTTTAAGGGTAGAAAACATCCCCCAAACTCGGGCTTCTTAGTAAATTTCATTAAATAAAATTGAAACCAATTAATAATTCAGTGTGATAGTCGGAATACTAAGTAATGTAATAGCGAAGATCACTAATGTACAACGATTTCAGTAAACATCGACACATTCCACAAAATGACCTAATCTTGGTACTGCTTAATTGAAAGTAAAATATTGAATGCATCAACTGTGAAATAAATAATGGGATACTGATCACTGTCTGAAACGAAATATCGTAAAACGTCCTCCTAGAGTATTTGGCGAAACTCTGAAGCAATGCCTCTTTGTGTAAAACTTTCCGTAAATACGTTCGCGAGAGAACCGTGCGTAAAAGGTGCAAGACGTATTGATGGTTTGCCAGGGAGGTAAGAAAACACGGGCTGAGTAAACACATACAACATCCTGTCATGACATAACAATGGAATCTCTGTGCGGTTTTATTTCATGACATCTTTCAAAACCTGACACTATGTGGTTTGTTTTCTACCCTTTTGAGTCATTTCAGAAATATGTCAGGCTGCGTTGTTGTAATTTTTCTTCTGATGTGGTTAAGTAGTGTTGCCATTTAGGATTTGCGTTTTTTTTTTAATCTGAAAATTTTACTTTGCTAGAGTATAAAATTTGTACTCATAGAATGCCTGACATCACAAGCAATTGTGTACAAGCTCTGTTGCGTGATCTGAAGCCGTCCAAAGTAATTAATCAATGTTATATTCCAGAAGGTTTTACAGGTAAGACTATAACAGGCATGCCATCAAAGGGTACTAGCTATATGTTTTAACGTACCAAGAATTCAAAAAATTAAACATTAAGGCCTCGCTCTTTAGTTTTGCAGTTGTTTCGAAAATATTTTTTAAGGCAAATTAATACATATATCAAAATTTCATTCTGGCAGTTTTAACACTTATATATATATATATATATATATATATATATATATATATATGTATCACCGTTTGTATCTGAATTTTTCTATTGCAATACACCAAACGGATGTTTAGATTTGAGCCCCTGAAATTGTACATCTTTTGTTGTCAAAATAAGCCAAAATGAAGCAAACTATTTTTTTCTAGCAAACGGTACATTGTTTAAAAAAAAAACGCTCTGACAAGACTGTGACTGTACGCATTGTCAAATTTTTTTCAAAGCAGTTGGTTAGAAAATATTTGAGTCATTTGCCATTGTTTGAAATAAATGAAATATCACGGTCTTAATACATTTTATTCCTAACATTAAAATATTCTAGTCGAAAGCTTCAAAAGATAAGTTAGGAAAGACCCTCCACTCACACGCGCACACACATACAGTAACAAATATATTTATAAATAGTGCGTGTGTGTAATTTTTTTAATTTTGCTTTATTAAAGTATTGCACATTACGTTGATAACTAAAGACTCTAATTTTATTTCAGAAATTACACCCAAAATATTAAAAGATTTTGATATTTTCCTGCGTTGTTGAATCTTTACAAGGAAGCCGGTGTAAACGTCGTGATTAATATGAATAATGATTGTTAACATTCCTGTACCAATCTGCAATATTAATCCGTAATTATCATACTGACAAGCACGCTAGATACTAGATACGCAGGAAATGTATGTGATCCAGAACGCACTACACTCTAAAATAAAATTTGTAACATTTACAAGGGTATTCTTTGTACTTTCACAAGTTCTTGTAAAAGTACAAAGAATATCCTTGTAAAATCATTAGTTCATGAAGTTACAAGGGTAAACTTTGTAACACTATAAAGGAATTCCTTGTACCTATACTGACAGTTCCTGCACTGTAAATTATTTTGTGAAATATGACAGTGCACTTCTTCGTAGTTGTACAAACTTTTGTAAATGTTGAAAATATTCCTTGTAAAATTATTAGTTTATAACGTTTAAAAAATTTTGTTTGCTGCAAAAAAACTTAGAAAAAAATGTGTAGCATACAAAAACCGTAAGTTCGCCGGAAATTACTTATGCAATGATCACAACCTATGAAAAGTATTTTCTGGAATAAAGTGAATATTTATATTAATTGCGTGCTTTAAAAGGAAAAATTATTACTGAACTTTACATTGAATGCATACAAATAAATAAAGTTTTATCAGCATGTAAGTGACGGTGGTCTAGGAATAAAAAATGTAGATTCTAAGCGTGGGGAATGTGGTTCGAAACTTAGCACCTCCCGAGAATTTTTTTTTTTTTTTTTTTTTCAAAATAATGTCTGATTTCCGTCCATTATTCAAAAGTTATTTGATAAATAAGTTCAGTGTTATTTATGAAGTACAATGAACATTTGAATTTTTTTTTCCTTTATTGAAAGTACAGCTACAAGGCTAGTCCTTGTAATTTTACAAACATATACTTTGTATTTAATTACAAGGACAACCTTTGTAGTTTTACAAGGAATTTCTTTGGCAACTGGGTTTCCAAGGCTTTTATTTTTGTAGTGAGATGTAACAAACTCGCAGGTATTCAAAATTTCTGGTAATGGTTAATTTTTTAATTCGTAACGAGCTTCAAGTCAACGAAATGAAAAGCTTTCAACAAATAGCTATCGCAAACATTGGGACAATGTAGATTGTTTACGGGAAAGTAATAAAATCAGTAAATTTGCCTATTTATTTTGCATTAGGCTACATTAACATAGAATAATAAAAAAACAGCACTGATTAGCATGTAACACATTGTAGGCTACAAGGGTTACAAACATTTTAAGACATTTTTGGTTGTTGTCAGAAACTCTTCATATGTAGCTATCTGGGTTTGGCCTACTTTTTCACTCTAATATGTATTTATACTACTAACAGATTTACTAAATCATTTTAATTTCCCCGTAGGGGTTGTGTGTGTTTACATATGTTGTGGGTATGTTTTATATTTCTTTCATATAAAAAGTGTGTATGCTTTGGAAGTTAAGTATTCTCTCTTTTTTATGCATTTACTTGACATTTTATTTATTAAAGTTGTTAGGGGATGGTTAAGTGGAATAAAATGCAATTTTGTCTCAGCTGTACCACCAAGGATTGAGTCATAAATACATTAATATACTGGAAAGATGGTCAGTAAAGTATTGGATTACACTGGCAGAGAGATGTTTTTTTTTTTTAGAGATTCTCAGAACTGAAAACAAAATCCACTAATGCCACATGTGACTAGGTTTTTTATTGTTTTGTTTGTTTTTTTCCGTTCCATTACTAACACAAATATTCTATCCTTCAGAACAAGTTTTTGTTCCCGAAAAACTGCGCCACTGGGGTACTGTCACTGCGTACACGAAACCAGTTTTGTAAATGTAAACGGTCAGCAAAAGGATTCGCTAGCCGAGTGTCGCAGTGCGAGAAACAGTCCGCAGCGTACTTCACAAACAGGACCAGGTCCATAAACTTGACAGCGAAACACCATTAACACAGTGTCACGCCAGCTGGATGTAAACAACGACATGTAAACACCGCGCGTTTATGACAAGGTCACGAAACTACCCGAGAGAAAACATTTTAATTTCTGCACTTACGGCGGAGTCACGCCGCGTGTTGAATTTTCCATTTATAAATCAATCATAACAATATTTTCATAGAAATTAAGAAATAAATATTATTATAGTACTTTAACTTTGTACAAACGGCCTCGTTATTAGTCACAGATATTTACGTACGCATTACGTGATAACTCTGAATAGGCGAGTATGTGACTATGTGCGTCAATAATATTGGCCAAATCTTATAGATGTTATGAGTTTATAGCATAGTAATACATTTTCTAGAGCGCAATAAGGATACATTTTAAACACCGTAAACGGGGTTGACTTTGGACACGTGGGGTGAGTTTAGGATATCTAGAAAATTTCTTTCGCATATATGGTAACCCTAAAATAAGAAATTAACTTGCGATAAATCGAAATAATAAGTATATTTACTCACAGTCGACAAATATGGAAAATAAAAGTAGTATAAAAGTGTCCCAAAGTCATCCACGTATCCAATCAACCTACTTGTCCAAAGTCACTCTACGTGTCCAAAGTCACCTCACATGTATAGTCACCCCACATGTCCAAAGTCACCCCACATGTCCAAAGTCACCCCACATGTCCAAAGTCACCCCACAAGTCCAAAGTCACCCCACATGTACAAAGTCACCCCACATGTACAATGTCACCCCACATGTACAATGTCACCCCACTTGTCCAAAGTCACTCCACATGTCCAAAGTCACCCCACTTGTCCAAAGTCACCCCACTTGTCCAAAGTCACCCCACTTGTCCAAAGTCACCCCCGCTTACAGTATGTGTTTCTAAACAACCTATTACTGCTTTGAGGTATTTAAGCGCTGGTGAGTGGTAACATGATGTATGGAGAAGCGCCGGAATGAAAAGGGAGGGGGGGAAGATCCCCCCAAAAAAACCGTCGACCAACGACAACGCCCGGTACTATTCCCACACGCAAAAATCTGGGGACTGACTCCGCCGGGAACCGAACCCGGATCGCCTTGGAGAGAGGCGGACGTGTAGTAGAATTAATATTAATATGGACACTGATTCATCCGTTGGAAAAGTTGGTAAATATTAAAAATAGTTACTCATTGTACACCTACCAAACTAATGATTTTAAAGACATAGTTTATTAATACAAATGGATTCTATAGAGTATAGACCTTAGAAATAGTCGTACGTAAAGGATATTGAAGTTTACTAACTTCGAAAATTTCTGGTTTTTTGTTATGTTAGGTTAGTTTAAGTGAGTTTAAGGTAGTTTACGTTTAAGTTAGTTTGGGATAGGCCTAAGTTAAGTTATTTTACCATAAAGTTTTCTATTTTTCGTTCGGTTAGGCAATGTAAGGTTACCTTACGTAGGATAACCTGGCGAAAAATGTAAAACTTAAATGGTAAAATAACCGAACCTAACCAAAACCAACCTGAACTAACCTAACAAAAAACTGAAAATTTTTAAGTTAGAAAACAACAATTTTCTTTACTTACGACTATTTTTAACGTCTATAGGAACAATTTCCATCAATTAACTATACCTATAAAATCAATAGTTTGGCCTGTACACGATGAGAAGTGATTCTTTATATTTTCCGAAAATTTGATTTGTTTGCTAGGCTTCAATATAACATGTCCGTATCTATCGTTCTTCTACCGTTATTGGTGTTTCCCCATATGACTGGGCCAATGATGACTCTGGTGCCCCTCTACTGAATATCTGAGATTCGTCTTCACATTGGTGCAAACAACTTAAAAGCTTTTTTAACGGAATACTTTTTTAAAAATTCAAGAGTAGGAGCTGTCGTAGGCGTTTCGCAATGTGTGTGTGTGTTTGTTTGTGTTTGTGGCTTGATTTAGGCTTACTTTAATAGCAAAACGGGTGATACTTTGGGTACAAAATCTGAAAGCTACGAGACTTATTGCGATTAAAAAATTTAGTACAAGTTATGATTAGATTTTACTGGTTTGTGGACATAAACCATTGCTCATGTTTGGCTGATTTAACTTGTGTTAAATGGCAAAGTATAAAAAAGAACAAAACAGACAAAACACAAAAAAAAGAGAAAAAAGCAATTCCAGAGGAATTCTGTCAGTTTTTTAAATTAGACGAAGAATTCTAAGGGTAGAATTCAGTAGAATATCGACACAACACCCAGACACAAATAGAACCAGATTTCCAAAATGAAAAAATATGGAAGTAGTCGAAAACAGTGAACAGTGGACAACAAACAACGGTCAAGAGACAACACAACACAAGTTAAAAACAACGAAAAAATGCAAGTTATGATGTATTTGTGACAAACCTCTGTAGGGATTCTTCGGTATGATAATTATGTTACTTCTAAAAAAATATGTTCAAAATCACGGTAAAACTTTTAGACACAACCGTATAACCATCTTCCAATCATTTAATGCTAAATACGGTGACAGGAAAGATTCTCAGAATACTATGAAGTCCGTGACTGGTCATCGCGGGATGGCAACAGTCCAGTTTTTTCGGCGCGACCTTGAACTTTCACTGCACGGGCCCATCTGCCTGGCGGCGGTGCAACGTGTTCCCGCATGGCTGTGTGACGAGGTTGTTCGCAACCAGCAGTCGATCCGAACCTTCGACGAGTTTTCTTCCGCTGCTCCAGTCACGTGTAGCGACACGTGGCGGGAACATGTCTTTCTGGAACATTTGAGCGGGCGCGACGAGCCCGCAAGAGTTGCGTAACTGGCGAAGAGTGACCTTGAACTGACCTTGAACGAAAAAAAAAGGGGGGCCTACGTCTTAGGTGCATCGAGAACGCACATCACTACACTGGGTATGATCACACAGCACACGAGAGAAGTTTACGAGGGGGAGAGAGAGATATCATGAAATAGAGAGGGGTACAAAAGGTCAAGTCCAAAATTTTAGAAGGGTTCGGATGGAGCATGTCGCCGGGGATTGTAAACAAACAAATGCTTGACGTGGCTGGTATCAATATGGCCGACTAATTAAAAAATTGCGGAAATATTAGTTAGGAGGTGTGTAAACAGAGCTAAAATATAGAGTTTTCAACCTAAAACATCAATTAAAGAGCATAATATATTAAATTTACCATAAAAATTACCAGTCTGATTTGTACTTTTGAGGTTAAAGCAGTATGGCGGCTGGCAAATTTGGTGGCTACCTCACCCCCTTCTTGGCTTCACTCCCCTCGCCATCATTCAGACCTTATGCTACCCCCGTCGGTCAAGTGAATAGTACGAAACGGGAACATCGACAGCAACGCAGACACGACGGTTACGGAAACTAACAGATACAATCGATTTTCTTTGCTCGATTACAATACATCGACTTCTATACTCCATTTCATATAAGACTGAATAAATCTGACAGCAACTTACGGGCAATAATTTGTAATACTTTGTTATTTGTGTCACTACACAAGTCAAACTTTGCAGTACAAATGCTGAAAATAGACATTTCTAATTCGTTTTACAGCTGAAAATGTCTTGCATTGTGCAAAAAATACTGAAAAATACTGCCCATAAGTTGTTGTCCAATTTATCCAAACTTATATGAAACAGAGTATACGAATATCACGTGTTTGTATATCGATAGAACATTTTCAGTTGTCATAACTGCAATCGCCTGTAGGATGCTACGTCGTAAATATAATAAATTATTTATTCGTACATAACCATGGGATAATTTTTTACGATAATGGTATTGGTACTGCTCGCAAATAAATTATTATTTTGTGATGTCATCCTTTACATGTAGGTTTAAATGCAAGTCATAGTCACTTCTGTAAACTTTGACGTCCAATCTTCTCGTATACAGGGAACCTGTCTCTCACGGTACACGAAACGTATTTTACAATCTGGAACACAACACTTAGGCGACATAAATTTCAGCTATTAATAAAATATAAAACTTCTGACCACTTCGCGCTTAATACAATAGTTTGTCAAACATAAGCATTCTTCACGCCTTTTCACTTGGCAGAAAAAATGGCGACCACTGACCTGTACAAAATTCAAATACTAAATAAAAAAAAGTAAACATCTAATCTCTCACTCTAGCTCACTCCAACTAGCGTGGCGGTGGCGCGAACTAATACATTGTAGCCAATACCGCTCGTTGAAGTGAAGTGAAATGAAGTGAGAGATTTTGGTCAGCTCTTAACAACGAGGTCTTTAACGCTGGTGAGGGGTGACATTTTTTAATAAGGTACTAGTCTATGAGGGTGTACCATGTCCTGTCAACTTGATTGTACTTGCCTTCCCATCCCTTGTGTTCCTCTGATGAGTACTTAGAATAACACTTTCCCCTACACTACTATAACTTATATAATGTTTATTAATTGCTTTGTCTGTGACTAAGCAATCTTACTTGTCATCCACCTGTATATTAGATTGGTATGTGATATTACTATTGTTTTTAATTTATCTGTACTTGTCAACGTGCCTTATCATTCCTCTGTGTTTCTTTGATATGTACTGGGAAAAATATGTTCACCTATACTACTATAACTTTAATAATGTATTGTATAATGTTTTGTATGCGTCTGTCCAATCTTACTATGTATTTTCTTGTGTATTCAACCTGCCATCAATATTCCAGAGTAAATGCATGCAGAAAGGTCCCTACTCGAGCTCTGCTCCATAGGATCAAATTTAGTTGAGTATCTGTGATAATTGTGTATAATATATCTTGTCAATAAATCAAATCAAATCAAATGTGAGTATGGAGCAGCGCCGGAATGAAAAGACGGGGAAACGGGAGATCCCCGAGAAAACCCGCCGACCAACGGCATCGTTCGGCACGATTACCACATGCGAAAATCCGGGGGTCAGCCCCGCCGGGAATCGAACTCGGATCGCCTTGGTGGGAGGCGAACGTGTAGTAGAATTAATCTTAATATGGACACTGATTCGTCGTTGGCTCAAAAACAGAAAATACAATAAAATTATCTAACACTCCCCCATAATAGCCCGCGGCCAATCGCGATCGTTGTAGTCCAATAGCTCGCAAATGTGTCAAAATCCAAAGGATCGAACTACAGACGCTAGGACGTATTTTTCTTCTTCGCCTTCAGGTGACTGAGCACCAATACCCTAGAAGTAGGATTTTTGGAAATTTTTACTTTTTTTTTCTCTCTTATTACAAGCGATTAAACTAAAGTTTAAAGTCCCGTATACAGATAATAGTTTTCTAACTTTCCTTGATAGAAACTTTGCTTCCAGAACATTATATATGCACATGCAGTATGTCTATACGCGCACACATTGGTTTTGTATAAAGTATCGTGCAACGAAAGCACGGTGCATACGATAGCGCAAATAAAACGGCAATTGAAATTCGCAAGGAATCTGTGTCAGTCCTAGAAAATGGTTTCTGCCAACTGAGGAAACATAAATCTGGCAAGTTTCACGAATTCCTGGTGAACATAATAAGGCGCAGTAGTTCTATTATTTAGATTCCGGCGCAAGAGATTACGCGGGTTCGATTACCAGCTACGACCAATCTGATTTCGGTTTCCCATGGCATGGTTCTCCCACTCTTGCCATTGTGTCAAGATGTGTTGTATTACCGTCTGCTCCAGGGGGGTGACACAGGATAGGGCCTACGCAGCTCTTATTTTCTGTAAACGATTGCGTGTGTACCAATATACAAAATTACAAACATCACTGCACGATATTGTAATATATTAACAGAAATAATATTTGCAGGCACGAATTATATCTTTTGTTTTGTTGTAAAAACTGTTTAATGAATGTTGATGTATATTAAGAGTGTTGAAAATTTTTTGTAGTGGTACACCCGAGGATCGTGTAAGGATACGCCGCCATTTTCCGTTACTTTTATCACTT
>PNEQ01062833.1:12702-50019 GCA_003012365.1 Medauroidea extradentata
TGGTTTGTTTTAGTTAGACCTTTGTTTTAAAGTTCCAGGTGCATTTTATTTTGCCTAGGACTAGGTTTTTATTGTACCAGTTATATGTGGCTTCATGACCTGTGTTTCGTTTCGCTTTAAAATGTTATTACGACTGATGTTAACCTAATAGAGCTGTAGTGTGTTGTGTCCCACATGCTGCCAGTTGTTTGAATAATAACAATAACTGACTTCGACTGTACCTAATATTACATACTATTTACGAACAGTACTTAAATAAAAAAATATCAGATTTACTCGTATCTAACCTTAAAGTTACAGGTTATGAGTGCACACAATTTAACCATATCAAGAACCTCACCGCGTGAAATAAAAATAAATAAATAAAATACATTATTATAAAACACTCATCTAACAACATTATAGGCTAATTAAATATTTAAAAAGTTCATCACGATGCATCACTGGATACTAACACAAAATTTCCCTCGACAGAATATGTATGTTTTCTGTTGCGTGGTTGGTAATACTCAATCGTTTACGACAACGAGATCGGGCCGTAAATAAGGAAGGCTGGTTAACCTGGCAGTGCCATCTCTTATAAACCCTTACATACTCCTTGGTCTGCACTGCAACAACCTCCAAAAAAAAAAATTGACTGCAAAAGGTAATTTTTGACATTCTTTAAATAACTTTCGCAAAGAAACCGCAGCAGTTAGGACTACGCTAACGTCTTACTGAATATGCTAATTGAGATGAACCGCGCCCTTAAAGCCCCACAGGTAAGAGAATAATAGCAAACCACAACACACCAGTTGAGTTACTTGCCCGTAGATGAAATACTACATTACATTCGCCAATCAGCGGCTCTCTTTACACTCCAACAATTTTGTGTTTCAGGCACACAGAATTAGCCTACGTAGGGAGCCACCTTATGCCAGACAACTGACATACAAGCTAGGCGACTAGAAGCTGTTAGAGCTGACAGCTGACTGGTAACTACTCGACAGTTCAGCCAAATGAAATCAAGCACATGTCGGCCAGTTCCAGGCGGCAACTTTCCTTCAGTCAGTACAGTCATGTCACACGAAGTATGTCGAAACCACTATCCTTGTCAGTTATTCCTGACGTTGCCAGTGGGGTAGACTAACTCTTGGTATATAGCGCACTAACAACATGACATTATCCATAAAAAAACACTTGCGCAATAACAAAAAATATATTGCCAGTAATTCTTTCGGATTTCACACAGCTTCAGTAAATTTTTGAGATTTTCGAAACATATTTTTGCACTTCGTATTTCGACATCTTTGGTTCTAAAATTATCCATAGATGGCCATTTCGTAGTATGTGCAGATAGATATAGGAATTTATTTTTTAGTTACGATAATAACTTTTTTAAAAATATTCTTTTAATTTAATGTATGACTCTGGACCCCACAAGAAAAACAACTTTAAGGAAAACAACAACAAATAATATTCTAAGTTCACTGTAAGAATTTGAATTACAAGAATACTGAAAAATTAACAAAAAAATTACAAAAAATTCCAGAAATGTAAGAAAAAAAAGTACACGCAGTAATTATTGTCTTGCTACATGTCCAAAACGCTGTCAAAATGTACTGGTTATACAACAGAAAACAGCTTACCAAGAACTAGGATGGCATACTTCACACTAGCATGAGAATCTATGAACTAAACAGTTTTTATGATTTTTTTATTATTACTGATAATTACCTAAGTATATAAAATTAAATTTTTAAAATACACAGTCGTGACCCAGTTTACTTTTACCAAATGTAAAAAGAAAATAAGAATATTTTTGGTAATACAAGGTTACCCATGCTGGTGAAAATTATACACAGCTTACGGTACTAAAGCGTACCAAAATTTAAAAAAACCGACCTGTGGTTCCTTATTTCTGGTATTATGGCCACGCTGATTTTGGGATACAGAGACGAGTGATTATTTTTTATGAAGCGCATTTACTATAACGGCAACGACATCGCCGTTTGTACATGAAGTAGTCGAAAAAATATATATAAACTTATGTCAGTGTTTTTACGTGGAAGATACTGCTGCCCTAAGACGTTCTGCCTCTAAAACTTTCTTAGCAATAGCATTCAAAGACCATTACACTTGTTTATAACCATTTAAGATCTCCAATATTTATAGATTATTTTCTCGCGGACGATAATTACAAAAATTGGTTTAAAAATATTCAAGTAATTTGCAATTGTTTGAAATATTGTAAATGAAAGCTCATGACCTTAAGGGCATGGGCCCGAGTTTCTTCGCATTTAAAGACAATTATTTTTTAAAACATAAATGGGAGCCGATATCGTAAAATCGCTTCGTAACTTTGTTATGACTGATTTAAACTGCATACTCTACTTTTGTCGAGTCAGAAGACTGTAAAATAGTTGCTAATTACTTAACTAACGAAATTTCCTTTTAATTGAGAAATCAACTCTACTCATCATATAGTTTGTCTCAACAAATTACATTGCTTGTAAAACCAATTTGCAAAAAAGTTACGAAGCAATTTTACGATATCGACTCTCGTATGCATTTTAAAAAATAATTCTCTCGTAAGCCGAGAAACTCGGGGCCAAGCCCTAAGCGATTTTGTGAAACCATGGAAAACCGAAATCAAAATGGCCGGGGCCTAGGATCGAACCCGGATCCTCCCGAATGTGAGTCCAACGTGTTACCGTTACTCCACCTCGCTCGTTTCCGTTTCCTAAATTACGTCATAAAATGATCACAGAAAAAACTGTTTTGTGGTGGCTACAAAATGTTTTGTCAATATGGTCCTCACCAAATTATTTTGTAGTGGTTACAAAATGTTTTATGTAGTCACTGCAAAACTTGATTGGGGACAGCAAAAAATTTTTGTGGACACTACAAAAAAATTTGGTAAGGTCCATTTTAACAAAATATTTTGTAGTGACCAATAAGTATTTTTTTCTTAGATAAGGTCGCCGCTGAATGTCTCACAGAGGGCGAGATATTGGCGAGGAGACTTCACGTCAGATCAGTGGCTTGCTTCTAGGGGCTATTGGGGAAACAATATGCTCGTGTTGTGTAGTCTTTACGCTCCGCACTTAAAGGTTTAGAACACGCAAAATACTTACAGACAGGCGGTACCTTAAGGGCGCGGTATACCGCAATTTTCATCACCATTATTTTATTTTTTAATGGTACCAGATATTTCTTTTCTTATTTTAGACACAAAATGTGACTGAATTTGGATCTTATGACATTTTTTATCTCTCATAGTTTTCGCATAATGGCTTATTAAAGTCATACTTTGCATGTTTCCATTTTAAGGACTACACTAAAACCAACTGATATACCAAACTCAAAAAAATCACAGTGGATAAGGACACTACAGGCTACAATGTCATGCTATGAAAGCAAAGAATAAAAATGATTTGTATTTTTAATAAATGCTGAAACTGATAGTAAAAAATTTAAAAATTCAATACTTTTTTTAAAATACAAACAATTCTTATTTTTTATTTTTATCCACTGTGTGTGTTTTTTTTTTTTTTTTTTTAAGTTTGGTATATCAGTTGGTTTTAGAGTACTCCTTAAAACGGAAACATGCAAAATATGACTAACAAGCCATTACGCGAAAACTATGAGAGAAAAAACAATTTCATAAGAGCCAATTTTAGTCACATTTTATGTCTAATATTAGAAAATAAATTACAAAATAAAAAATAAAACAAACTGTGATAAAAATTGTGGTAGACCGCGCATGGACCCAAGTTTCTTCGCATTTAACGACAATTATTTTTTAAAACATAAATGGGAGCCGATATCGTAAAATCACTTCGTAACTTTGTTATGACTGATTTAAACTGCATACTCTAATTTTGTCGAGTCAGAAGACTGCAAAATATTTGCTAGTTAGTTAATTAACGACATTTCATTTTAATTGATAAAATTAACTATACTCATCAAACAGTTTGTCTAGAAAAATTACATTGCATAGTAAAACCAATTTGCAAAAAAGTTACAAAGCAATTTTACGATATTGACTCTTGTATGGATTTTAAAAAAAATAATTCTCTCAAAAGCCGAGAAACTCGGGCCCAAGCCCTTAAGACTTTTTATGAGTATATTATTCATTTTCGTATCACAAGTGAAAAGTCAAAGGAATATCTGAAAACAAAAATCTGTTGTATAAAAAGGAAACACAATTGTGTGGAACTTTTGTATTGATTTCACTGTAAAAAAAATTCGTAAACATTATTGGAAGTTTTTAACGAACGCACAGTACGGGACGCTAACCATACTTTAGCTTCTAAATAGAGCAAATGTTCATAACTATTACTATATATACAAGTCTGGTAACGTCAGAATACGCAACTAAATATGCATAAGATCGCTACCATTGATGAATGGGCAACAATTTTACCATAAATAGTTTCTTAACACTCCTATACATCGCTATTTTAATGTACAAATAATTTTTGCAGTGTTGTTACTAAAGGCCGTTTCACACGATCAAATATTTATTGAATTCAGTTCCTTGAATTCAATTTATTCAATAGCACGATTCAAGAAATTTGATTCAATAAACAGTGAAGGTAACACTTGAAAAATAACAAAACAATTTATAAACGAATGACGGACAAAATAAATAATGTATTTTACAATATTACCTCCTATTCTGCACGACACAAAGATATTAGGTTTAGCCAATACAAAATTTCGGATTATTTGTAATGCTCGTAATTATTTTTTATGTGGTGTATTTCACCTACAGAATAAAATGAATAGGTATGTTGTTTGAATTATTAATGTTAGGAAAACCTCTTTCCTATTTTTAAATACTTTGATACGAGAACATTTCAAACATGTTCGAAATGAATATATTTGACGATTTTAATGACATTCAATAAATTAAAAGACAAAACGGTCGAGGTTATGACGTCAGCATGGCGTCATATGACATTCAAAAATGTAATTCAATAAATTTGAAAGAAAATTGAAGCAAAATTTGATCCTGTGAAAATGCATTTAAGTGATATTTCGTTATTGGGGTGGAAATAATTGTTATGTTAAATTTTGTATAATATAATATATTTGACCATTGCACCTCACTTGTATATAAATATTTAAATTGCTTAGTGCATGTAAGGTAACAAGTTACGCCCATATTTAAGGGAAAATCGTGTTAAAATCTTAAAATAAGGAATTCATGAAAAAAAACATGCAGCGTGGCGATTTACACGGTCTTTAAGATGCTTTGTCACTTCGTTTGTTAATAATATTCAATTTAGTTTAATAAATGAAGGATTTGTCGAATAACCTGCGATGTTTCTCTATATAAACAATACATTTTACAATTAGATGCGTAATACTGGATGTAATCGGTTCTGGGATGTTATTTAGAGTTTATTATTTGGCGAGAAAGAATTTTTATCTTAAAATTTAAACTAGCCTAATTATTTCACAGTTACGTTTTAATTTTCCGAATACAAAGTACGTAATGAAAGGTAAAGTAATTAGTTACGTCCCTATTGAAATATTTTCTATTAAATCTTGCTAAATTTTTAATCAAGAAGGAATAAAGAAAATTTTATCACAGTAATAGACACGGGCTCTTCAATTAACAGTAGAATGCCATAAATAAACCGAGAAATAGATCCCAATGTCTTTGTACAGTTATAAGGAAAGATTCTGTACACGGCTCACGCAACAGTGTGCATGTTTTCATCCAGGGTCAGGAGAGAAACAATGACCCCAGGAGCCTAAGTGGGGTTCCTCAAGGCGGGTCGGTCGGGTTTATTTCCAACTCGCCCAAAGACAGGCGCCCGGCGTGGTCCCTCAAGGCCGACACTTTTCACTCCGAAGGCGAACCCGGGCGTCAGAACTCCCAGGACTGATTTATGCGGACTTTACCTTGAGCGAGGCCGAAGGCAGTTGGTTTGGCTGGTTGAGGGGAGGGGAGTAGCGGTCGTGGCGATGGCTGTGTGATAAATACCCTCGTCTCCTTGACATTCCTGGGTGGTCTTCGAGGACGTTTGTCAGGCATGCGTGTGTTTTTGGCCTCTGAAGGGTTCTTGGGGAGGGGGGATACGCATGCCTGTTCAGGTCCAACGTGACCTCGCGCGACCCGCCAGAAGAGGTTTTTTTTTTTTTTTTTTTCGGGGTGCTCCAGCTAGATGGAGGAGAAAAGACCCTGGTAACAGTGCTACCGCGATTCCTTTGTTTCCTCTACCGGGTTGGACAAGACGATGCAAGGGTCACCGCACTCTTCTTCTTACGCATCGTCGTAGGTCGTTGAGCTCTGCCCCCCCCCCCAACCTACCCTCAAACCTCCACTCAACCTGCTCTCAAACCTCCACCAACCCCCAGGGCACAGACGACTACGATATACCAGGGTTCTTCAGCGCGCGCGTTTCGCTTCGGCCATTACTGAGAACAAAAAAAAAAAAAAAAATAAATAAATAAATAAATAAATAAAACGCACACACACACATGTTGTTATGTATTCGTGCCCAACACTGCTGAACATGTAGACCTTGCACGCCATGCCGTTCCCAGAATACTTAAAAGAAAAATAATTCACCCTCCTTGTACAGTTCTTTGCATAATTACATGTCGAAAATCACCGTTTCGGCGTTGTATTTTTTTTTTTAACGTCAAGATAATAACAGAAAGTGAAACGAGATAATTTACATAGAAGAAAAAAGGTACCGTGAACTACCTCAAGAAACATACGGCGAAGGTTTCTGCATTATTAGGCATTGTAGAACGTAGAAATTATATGCATATTTTTAAAACGCGGCAGTCTAAATTTTTTTACTTTATTTTTGCCAAGAACACGTTCACACGAATTTTCCCTATTTTTTCACTCGCCCAAACTTTATTATTTTTAAAGATAGTTTAGTTAATTTGTATGACTCAAATCATGCAAACCATACTTATTTTCATTAATATTCAAACAGTATGAATTCTAGAGCATATTTTATTTTTATTTGAACAGATATAACAACACACAAACTTTGAAATTTTTCCTATCTAACGGCCTGAAAATTTGCAATGTGACGCAGAAAACATCGTCCGGAAGTTTTCGGCTGAAATTTTTAACAAAGTTTGCAATAAGTTCCTAAATACTTAAAACTCTAATTATTGTTGATATGCCTTCAGGAATTGTAATCCTTAATGTGAAATTAATCAAACTATAGCAAAACTCATCGAGTACGGTATACTAGCGTTGTGTTTAAATTAAAAAAAAAAAAAAAAAAAAAAAAACATTACACATACTTAGGTTCACAATCTGAAACATTAACTTACAGCCGTTATTTGATTGACTGTGTACTGAGGTTGCCAGCACGAAGATTAAAATATAAATGCTAGTGCTTAGTTACCAGTATTTAATGAGTTCCGCAAGAAACCAAGTTAGTAAGGGACTTACAGAATACTTTTTATAACCCCAGTAGTTCTAACGTTGGCGCAGTTTCCTGTATATTTGCGCATGGCTGGTTAATGATTCATACCGACCAATTATGCTTTAATTTACCATGCATAATTTGCACAATGCAATAGAAGATAATTCAATAGCCTCTAGAGTCATGTATAAAAATATTCTTAAAATCTAAACGAATAAAAATTCGGCGTCAGTCGTCACAGTCAATTATATATATATATATTTTTTTTAAGGAAAATATTACATCTACGATTTAACAGCAATCGGTAATCACAGAACTCTACGATACAAGTCTAACGTGCGCAAATTTCACGTACAACTATGCTGCAATTAGTCCAGCAAATTATGAATACTAAAAATTGGTAAGCCTTATTGTGACGTTATTAGGTATACGTCAGCACTTCAACAGTGAGATATGTTTTGTGCAAAGCAAAGATAATTTGCTGCATAGTTGCGAATTTAACAGATTTCTACTCAGAACATCAAAAAATGCGAAAAAAAAAAATTACAATTCAATGTGACGACAGATGCCGAGCCTTAATTTATATATGGTAGGCCTATAGCTAAGTACCTATCGATCATACGTATTTGCCAACCATTGATATTTTTTTTATCTATGTGATGCCCAAATTATCGTTCAAGTTTTAATTTTTTCAATACACTGAAAACTGTGAACAAATGAGTGTTTTAATTATTTAAAAAACTCAAAAAACACAATTTGATACATTTATTTGCCTACATAATTATTCCTCTAGCAATAGGCCCTAGCACTGGTTCCACAGCCTCTTCATCTGTGACACTCGTGTTATCGGACCCTGTGTGCCTTTGCGTTAAAACGGGAACACATTTCAGTTTCCAAAACGATTTTTTTTTAGTATGGAAAACTACCGTGTTTTGTTTCGTCTCATAGTTGTGTCGTGTTTTAGTGTTCAATACATAATCTGTTTTGTCCTTTTGCCGAAGTAGGCCTCCTGCCTGTGTTGCCTGACTTGCTGTGTGTTTTTATTTCTTACTTTTTTATTTTTATTTGACTTGTTTTATTTTACCGGATTACAATTATGAAAATTTATGTGTATATGTACTCCGTTGACTAAAGCGTACTCTACTTACGCTGTAAAAAAACTTCCTAAAATGTTTAGGAAATAATTTACCTAAACACAGTATGAGACAGTTATAATACTTCCGCCTTGTAAATATGCAAACTTTTACACTTTTTGCAATACAAGTCTGTTAACTTCAGTATACATTTGATTGTTTTATAACAAAGTTTATGAGTGCTGCCATGGATGTCTGGGAAACTATTCTACCATACCTACTTTCTTAAGAGTGCGTGATAGATAAATAAACGCTGGAAACATCAATTGATTGCTACGCTTTTTTCGAAGCCAATATGGATAAAATACTCAACGACAATCCTAGATAATTGTAATGAGTAACTATTTATCCAGAATTACTAATTCGTTGCGCGTGATCTCTTGCGCCGCAGTTAAATGCACGAGGTTGCGGCGTCAGAGATTGTGCCTCAGAAGTTCGTAACACTGGAAACAATTGAGTAGTCCAGTTCAAAAACTCGTCTTGTCCATCGTCAAGGAAAAATGGGTTCTGAACAGTTTTGTGTAGCTTTTAAACGTGCGCTGGAGTTGACGTGATGATAGTTTCCAAAACTCGCCTTATTCAATAACAGATACAATTTGAAAAACTGCTTTGGCCATGTCACAAATGGGCTCGCAAATCAGTTTTTCGCCATTTGGTCAGTTTTAGTGAAAGTGGACAAGACGAGTTTTGGAACTGGACGACTCAATTATGTTTAAAACGTTAGTTAAAACTATTGTCTAGGAATGATATTGTTTATTTTCCGAAAATTGGCTTCAAAAAACATACAGTTATAGATTCATTATTTTAGCGTTGAATTATGTACCATGCCCTCCTAACGCTCCTATAAGCACGTGTGGTAAATATACAAACTAGAGTGAATTTATGTTTTTCTAATCTCGTAAGTGGACTTTGATAGACATCTGCATCTCAAAGGGGTACAAAAAACTACATCCAGCCATGCGCTTCCATTGCACACCTCTTTCAGAGATCATAAAATTGTTCGTTTCAGAAAGTGGTTTGTTTAACTATGACAGAGCACCGTAGAATACGATTTAACAAGTAACTCGCTGTTCTTGCTCGAGTCACTGTTCTCAAGTAGACAACGCCCTTAGCGGCGACCTCGGTATCCGAGGTCACTACGGCGTTGCGTGGCCAGAGAGATTCCGGGTTCAGAAGCCGGTTAAGATATGGAGGTTTACTGGCTCTGACACACGACGTCCTTGAAACAAGAACAGATATTCTGCTGGGTGACAGGAGATGACTGTAAGAGCGTTTTAAGGCCATGATCTTTCATTTATTTCAAACAATTGCAAATAACTCAAAAATATTTTTAACCAAATGCTTTGAACAAAATTGAGACTGTGTACAGTCATACGACACTTAATTTTGCCAGAGCTTTTTTTTTTTTTTTTTTGTAACGCACCATTTGCTAGGAAAAAATTATTTTGCTTAATTTTGGCTTATTTTGACAACAAAATACGTGACATTTCTGGGGCAAAAAAACTAAAAATCCGTTTGGTGTATTGCAACACAAAAATGCATGCACTGGATTCAGTTTCTTGGACGTACTCCATTGCAAATTGAACGACTGTCAAAGAAAACTAAACAAATAAAAGAAAACTATAACATAAGCAGAGTATGCTTTAGTCAGCAAGATACATACACAACAAGAAATTCCAAAATGAAATCGGGTCAAATAGAAACAAGGAACAAACAGATAATAAATAAAAATAGTAACAAATAAAATAAAAAACCAAGTAACATGCGACACAACGACGAGATGAAACAAAAAACACAGCAAATATCAGACACGAACAGAAAAATAACAAAAAGACACAACAAATAGACGAGACAAAACGCAACAGATAACAGCCATACAGAAAAGACAAACGACACAACGAAGAGACGAAACAAGACACAGTAGTTTTCCAGACAGACAGTGCTTCGACGTTTCGGGAACTGGAATCTGTTCCCGTCATCAGGTAGACACACAGGGTTCAGGAACACGAGTGCGACCAAGAAACTGAATCCAGTCATGCACTCCCATTGCACAGTTCTTTCAAAGAATCAGTCGCAGTAGCATCGAAGTTTCCGGTAAGTTAAAAGTAAATAAAATGACACCGAAAATTTGCATCAAGACTCTAGTTTCCGACTTTTTCCGCATTCAGCATAGTTTGGTGACGTTCAAATCTATCAATCCTTAATTGGATGGAGTTATGAAGAAGGAAATTAACCAACAAATTACTGGAGCTGAGATATTCAAGGTCAAAGTCAACTGTATCCATATAAACTTTGCAAAAAGACTTTTCTGGGATTTTATTTTCATTAAAATATTTTTATTTAATACTTATTCTTTTTTACGATATTCTTATTACCTTCTTCTTCTACTTAGAGCGACTGCCTGAAAATAAATTACTTTGTGCATTGGTTCCGTTCAACATAACTCCGTAAAATTCATAATCCCTAAAATTCTAAATTCGCAGTTTAGAGCACGACTTTAGTATCTTAAACTTTCGCGGGACGTACCGATGATTAAAAAACACATCGGTACCGTAAACTGGATATACTTCGCACCAGCATGTGTAACTTTGCACCACCAAAAATATATATTTCCTATGCTGATAGTTGAGGGACAAGCGATTGTATTAGATGGTATTATAATTTTTTTAAATACCCAGTCGTGATGTGTCATTCACCAAACGATCTAGAAACAAATATTTTTGGTGGTGCAAAGTTACCCATGCTGGTGCAAAGTATGCCCAATTTACGGTATTTAAACATTGGCGCCTGGCATTGGGAATACAGAAGCTATCTCAGGCAACCTTGTACACTCACGTGGTTGAACTAAGAAGTCCGACTGACCTCGGTCAAGCGTCTCACGGCAAGCTTGTTCCTCAGATGTCAACAACGAACCGAACGCGCAGAAAAAAAAACATATCGTGGCTTTTTATTTGCACCAAACACTGCGAACATTAAAAAGAATGTCGTTTTCCGTAAGTAAAAAAAAAATCATATTTTACGAGTAAGCACACGTCATATTTTCAATTTTACTATTCTCTGTTATTACGAATCATAAAAACCGTTGAAATTAGCAATAAAATTATTCAAAGTGCTATTACAAACTCGATTATCTATTCCATAATTGCTTACTGAATACAGAAATATATAAGTTTTGTATGTGTTAAATTGCCTAGCTTTAAATTTTTTTGTAGCCAGTTTCTAAAATACTAAAAAAAAAATTCTTTGTGTTTGTAACAAATGAAGCCTGATGAATTTGAGTAGTTTCGCTATGAACTGGGCCTAATAGCCTTAAAAATTGATTAAATATAATGTTCCGTGTAAATACAGTAAATAGTGTTAGAATAGTCGTAGGGAGACCGTTGAAGTTTCATTGCATTCAGAATTGTGTGTTTAATCTTACCCAATCGCAATAATTTGATTCATAATGTATTTGAATGTTTATTACAATGGGACATAGTAATGTACTATACTGTTGTGGGCATACGCCATTACAAAATTATGTCGTCCCAGAAATCTTTGAATGAAACTATGGAAAAAGAAAAAACAAACGTAAAACGAAATAACATCCATAAACCAAAACAACAGCACATGAAAGATCCCATAAGGCATTAGTCAACAACACATTAAGTAAAATAAAATAAAGATCAATAAATAAAAGTAGAAATACAAAAAAAATTATCTGTACAACTCAGGACACTACAATTAAGACAGCACAGACAATATAGACAATAAAGGACACAAGACAGGATAACAACGGTGACGCCACAGACAAAGGACTAGACGACACAACGATGAAGACACACAAGAAAACCGTAGATTTCTAAAAGACCGACTTTTCACAACGTTTCGGGAGTTGACATCTGCTCACGTCATCAGGTGAAGTAAAATTCCTGAGTTCACAGCATGAGTCTTAAGGGGATGGTAGCCTCCCTGTAAAATTTTTATTGTTTTAATCATTTTTATGTTTGTACGAGATAAATTTGTTTTATAGATCAATATGATACTATTTTTCTAGCTTCATATTTATCTTCTAGTGACGTTTGTAAACGAATCGCTCTCCTTCATAACATGTACTTTTTAGGTTTGGTATTAATTCGTATTTTTTATATTTTTTTGTAAAGCAACTAACATTTGATAAACAGCAGTCATATTATTTGTGACTGATTTTAAATAATTGTTTTAAAGATAACTACTTTTCAGTTTCATGAATTTTTCTTTCTTTGAAATTTTCATTACCATTTATTTACTTTTTATTTGTACCAGATATATATATTTTTTTATTTTAGACACAAAATGTGACTAAGTTTGGCTCTTATGAAATTTCAAAATAATCACAGTGGATAAAGACATTGCAGGCTACAATGTCATGCTCATAAAAATAAAGAATAAAGTTTATTTGTATTAAAAAATGCTGAAACTGAAAATAAAAATTAAAAAATTCAATAATTTATTTTAAAATGCAATTAATTTTTATTCTTTATTTTTATGAGCATGACATTGTAGCCTGCAATGTCTTTATCTGTTCTTTGTTTTCGTCGTTGTTTCGCCTAGTCTAATGTTTGTGACGTCGCTCTTGAGTCGTCCTGTCATATGTGTGTAGCACTGCATTCGTCTCAGTTGTCTGCGCTGATTTTATTTTTGAGTTCTGAGTTTTTCTAAGTTTTCCGTGTTTTGACCTTTCAATTTTTTGGTTTTATATGTTCTGTGATTTTACACAGTATTCCTGTAGGAGTTTTTTAAGCTTCGTTATTTACATATGGGTTCCGTACAGCAAATTCTACTTGACAGTTTCCCTTGTCTCACTCTTGATTTTCTGATACGACATAGTAATGGAATCGCTTATGGCCACAATTTTTCACTAAATTATATATAAAGAAATTTCACTTTGGCTCGTATTTATTCCTAAACTTTTGTATGTAATCAATTGCCGGATTAACTAAACATACTAAATTCCTGTAATTTTTAGTTACACTGGTAATAATGCAAATGAAACAAAAACTATGTTTACTAGTTCACTAGTTTGAAACCTAGTACCGAGCTATGAAAATTAGCAGGTATTTAATGACAACGTATAATTTCTAGTACAATATTCACGTATTTACATCTAAACTTTTATATGAAGCTTCAAATTAATTGAGTTATATTTCTTAAGTATTTTACTAGGTCAGCCATATTTTCAAGGCGACAGATCTTAGGCATTCCACTGACATCGTGCTCTGGGACATTTAACCTCGTGCTCTCCCAACTCTCGAAGGGCCGCGGTGGCCGAGGGGTCAGACCTTTCGCCTCCCACAAAGGCGATCCGGGTTCGACTCCCGGCGGGGTCGGTCCCAGGATTTTCGCATGTAGGAATCGTGCCGGACTGGCTAGCAGCGGGTTTTCTCGGGGATCTCCCGTTTCCCCCGCCCTTTCATTCCGGCACTGCTCCATACTCACCTCATGTCACCCTTCACCAGCGCTAAAGACATCGATGTTAAGCGCTGACACGATTTTCTCACTCACTCACTCTCGCAACTCTCGAAGAAAGAGAGAAAGAAAGAGATACAGAATGGAACAAACATAATGTGACTGTGAAGTTCAAACTAACCTTAGAATGTTACGGCCATGACTCTCGTTTATTTCAAACAATTGGAAATAACTCAAATATTTTTTAACCAAATGCTTTGAAAAAATTTGAGACAGTGTACAGTTATACGATACACAATTTTGCCAGAGCGTTTTTTGAAGTAATGTACCGTTTGCGAGCAAAAAAAAATTATTTTGCTTCATTTTGGCTTATTTTCACAACGAAATGTGTACTATTTCGGGGGCAAAAATCTAAAAATCAGTTTGGTGTATTGCAAGGGAAAAATTCAGATACAAACGTTGATATATAAGTGTTAAAACTATGTATTAATTTGCGTTACAAAAAATATTTTAGAAACCAGTGCTAAACTAGAGAGCGAGGCCTTAAGGCGGCTGCCTGGCTGAATGTATTTTGTGTGTTCGAAGGCTAGGAGTGCGGAAGCGATAAGGGTGACACAGCACGCTAGTCTCTAGACGCAAGTCACTTAACTGGCGTGCAGTCGTCCCGCCAACAACTCTCTCTCAGACATTCAGTTGCGACCATTTTATGACGTAATATTAAATATACAAGTTTACTGTAAACGCCTAAGTTCTTCGTGCCTAAAAAAAGGATTACAAAAACACCCATTGAGCAATTTTCGGCAGCTTGAAAATAAACTTTACAGATACATGGTGGCCTTGATGTGAGTATATATGCTGTAAAAAAACTTCCTCAAATGTTTAGGAAGTTATTATCCCAGACGCAGTATGGGACACTTACCATACTTCCGTCTTGTAAATATGCAAACTTTTACAAATGTTACAATACAAGTCTATATCTTTAGTATGCATTTTACTATTTTATAAAGAGGTTCAGTAGTGCTACCATGGATGTCTGGGAAACTATTCTAAAATACCTACTTTCTTAGCTCTTCTATACGCACGTCTGGTAAATTTACAAACTATTTTTTAGAGTGACGCGTCTAACGTCTTTTGAATGTTTTTCCTAAGCAGACAAAATTTACGCATGCTGAGGAGTTTTAGAACAATATTGTATAGGCGTAGGCTATTCACGATAAAGTAAGCACTGCATAAAGTTTTTTTCAGCCATTTTGCAACCATTATGAAAACTTTCGTATAACTGAAAACCAGTGTACACGTTTCAATACTCTCAAAAGTGAACATGTATTGGCCCAATAAAATATTTTTATTAACTACAAGTTCTGCTGAGTGCTCAGTTCATAGTGAACAGGCTACAACGGCCGAAGCTCTATACACAATCCTCGGAGGCTGGTAGGCAGCCTCCTTAATATTTATTGGCGTTATAAGAGGTAACAATATCTCAGCTTGTGACCTTGTGGACTAGAGAAGTTATTAAAGGTTTGACCTCGACCTATGTTCTCTGTTGTTCGTGGAAGCCAGCGTGTGTAGTGGAGCAGGTTGTGTGGGTGCAAAGTATCTTCCTGGATAAATTGGTACGCCTGGTTACCTCGAAGTCGTGACACAGCTTCGCCCGAGAGTCGTCAGCCAGGTTTAGCAAGTTGTATAGTCAGGTTCGAGTACCGTGGACGTGGTATTGTTGTGAACTAATTAAGTTTTTTATCTTTACTCTGGTGTTACGGTTATCTGGCATAATGTTTAGAATATCGGAAAATCGAATGTATCTTTCGTGCCACAATGTTTTGCAAAACAGCATAGAGATTTGTGCCTTGCATGATTGTAGGATGGTTATGTAGTTGTTTGAAAACGAACCACAATTATCGTAGCGTCGTATCAGAGTTATCATTCGATCAGTCAGATGGGGTCATGACGATAACTAAAGAATGTTATGTACTTGGTCCGTCACCCTAACGAACGGCTTGAAAAGAGGCGGAGCTTCAGTCTAGTGTGGGATACAATTCCTATTTCCATGGTTACCGCAACCGAACATAACCTTCATACAGGCGTTTGACTTCACATGTCCCGGATAATACGTATGTAAATACAATTGATTATTTGTTCGGGATTTGCCGCTTTTTCAGGTAAACATTGATCTTATGCATTTGCGTATCTTAACCACGAAATGAAACTTATATTTTTTAAACTTGCATGCAATTCAACGAGTGCACAAAATGTTTGATTTCTGCCATCACCAACCAACAAATCAGCATGTTTGTAAACAAACTTTGTTTCCCACAGTACTCGCCCCTGCGGTGTAACATCAGAGGGCGTGTACTTCAAGTCGTCCATTGTAAAACCTCGTTACTCTATTTTATATTAATGTATAATGAAAGAGAGAAAAAAATAGTTTTTTTCTGTGGTGATATAAAACATTATTTTTTATATTATTATTATAAAATAACTGTTCATATTCTCTATTTAAACAAACATTGGGCATACCATATAATTAAGATGATTTAAAGAGACAAAAAGGCAAAATACAAAACATAGAGCTACGAGGTTTTACAATTAGGGTTACGAATGTTAAATTGAAACCTACTGATCAACTTTATGTGCTATATATCAGTGTTCCTAATAATGGTGTACTCTTTTTTTCACTTCACTAGTTAGCACAGGTTTTTTTAACAGTTTTTTAGCGTTGTAATACTGCCCTTCTTGCATGGTGGCTTTGAGTATAATACATATTAAAGAAATGAAAAGCAAAAAGACTCTAAAATGTGCAACTTTTTACAATTAATTATTTTCAATTACACATCAACACACGTCTCTTGTAGTCAAATGTCAAATAGTGTATCACTGGCAAGGGTGTTGTATTTTACTTTACCCTGGATAAAAGATGCTGACGCAACAAACGGCATATTCAAGGACGTATCTCTCCGAAGAATAAAATGCAATTCACTTATATGTGTTGTATAATAATCGCAAGTGGTTTATAATAAATGGTTTGTCTTAATAACTTTGTATTTTTTTAGGGTCCCTTCAGAGAAAAGTGGCCCATTTACTTATGTTCGATATTTTCGTTAGGAGTAGCGGTGTTGTTCGGAAACATCCCGCGTGTGTTTGAACAGTAATAGTCCTATACAGCAGGTGCTATATGCCGCATCTGAGGTACGGAAGCAGGCAGGCGATAAGAACTACACTGGCTCGTGTGTCAACAACCGTATCGCCCTTATGCGCGGGGCGAGAAAACGGCGCGCAGTGTTTCGGTCGCTGGCTTCATTCCTATGGGAAATTAAGCGGCGACCTTACTACTTTATTTACGGAACGTGCATAGTAAAGTCTAGCGCGTGCTTCTCTATTTTTGTTTTACGATTCAGACTGGTAATTTTTTTACGTGAATTCTGTCTGATAAAGCAGTTTTTGGCCATTTTGAGATGCCCCGTCATCATGCTTATTAGCATTTAACCTAGAAAACAAAAAATAGAAAAGCATAGTTCTAAACGTGTCTTCTTTTCGTAGATTAATATCTCGAACACAAGCACAGTAGAATTTCTTAAAAAAAAAAACTCTCTACTAACAAGCTGGGTCCCACGGTGGTCGAGAGATCAAGCCTCTCGCCTCCCACCTAGGCGATCTGGGTTCGATTCCCGTCGCCTGATTTTCGCATTTGGGAATCGTGCAGGACGATGCCGCTGGTCAGCGGGTTTTCTCGGGGATCTCCCGTTTCCTCCGCCCATTCATTCCGGCTCTGCTCCGTACTCACCATATCACCACTCACCAGCGCTAAACACTTTGATGTTAAGGGGCTTCTGTACCGCTTGTCAAAACTTGGAAAACACCTACCTCTTCTCAATCATCTTAAAAACGAACTATTCAAGACACAGCAAAATTCTTTTTTACGTTAAGGGAAAAAATATGGTTTGTTGTACGTAATGATTTGAATTTCACATGTCGCCATGTCAAATACCTTTAAAAAAAATGTTCAAAAGACTATATTTGGCGTCTCATTTCCTTAACAGGAACCTTGAATTCTTACATCACTAGGACTAAAGAGTAAATTTTTCTTAATTAATTGGTGTCATAAAAGTCTGTCTTCTTACTAACAAGCTACAACAATGTTCACGCGCCAGCTGTATTGGGCTATTAAGGCTCGGTTTCAGTCGCCATATTGAATTTTATTATTTTTCGCTTTTTTTTTCTTAATTCTGAAAAGAAAAATGTTAAATATGCGATTATACCTCAAATTCTATTTACATTTCACCACAGTACAGGCCTTGCGATTTGGCTGTTAAAATTATAACTACGCCGCAATTTGTATGGCAAATTTTTTTATATTCATAATTTACCCGACAGATTGCGGCGTTATTATAAGTTAACGGCTAAATCACAAGGTCTGTACTTTAGCGAAATGTAAATAGAATTTGATTTATAATCGCATATTTAACAATTTTTCTCTCACAATTCCAAAAAAAGTGAAAAATAATAAAATACAATACGGTTACTGAAACCGAGTCTTAACAAAATACATTTCGAAACTATGTATAACGATATTCTAATTGGCCCAGTTAAATAAGAGACGTCACTACACAAATACACACTGCAATAACAGTGAAGGAAATTGGCAGAGAAAAAAAAAGGTGGTTCGAAAATAATTTCGCAAAAATATAGTTCCCTATTAGTCAACCGTGTAGCCCACCCACGTAAAGTATGCGTAAAAAAAAAAAAAATATATATATATATATGTGGGGAACTGAGAATGTGAACATCTCGGATTCTCAAGAATATATATATTTTTTAATACTGCATCATTTCCGCGGCCTTCTCGGTTATCTGATATGTCACGTCGAAACGTTTGATGATTTTGTGAGGTTCCATATGCTGACATATTGAAGTAGTGGTTCAGATAATAACTTGCAACTGTCGTAGGATAACACACGGTCTTTGGTATAGACTGTTTACGATAAAGTGAGCGCTGCTTAAATTTTTCTTTCAGGCATTCTGCAATCATATTTACTATTTATAACATGAACACTACCCTGAAACTAAAGACTACGTAAACGTTTCAACACTAAAAAAAAAAAAAAAAAAAATCGTCTGCTTCAATAAACGACAGTTTTTGGATGTAATACGTGTTGGGGAGTGCTCATTTTAAAGAGAACAGACTATAGCGTGACCGATCGCAAAAGTGCATGTATTTTGTCGTGAACCGGTCCAACAAGGGAATAAAATATATTTTATTGTGTAAGTACTGTGAAGGTCGGAGAAACCGCTTGCGATAAAGTGAGCAATTTTACAAACTTTCTTGTCGAGAGTAGTAACCAAAACATTTACTGTATAAGCATAATATTGTGGCCTCAGCCACTAACATTTGAGTAGAATACAGCAACATGTCTACACTGTGTGTAATTTTCACACTATTTAGTTTATTTTAAACGCTGGAGGAAACATTAAAATTGGCTGACAGAAAAAAAACAGGAATTTAAAATACTTACTTTACCGAGAATTGCAAACAACTTTGACCTGATGTAATTACACTGAAACAACTTTTTTTCCTTGTTATTGCCGTTACAGGGCCAATTTTTCACTTAAACCTAACTTTATTTTCTTTTCACAGTAATTTACGATTCGTTGCAATACAGTACTTCAAATATTTTTAAGTTCCATGCAACCGAGCCGAACAGAAAAATGTTTCTCTGCAATGGTGGTGGTTAAATGACGAGTTTTAAAACTGTAATAAACTGTAGAATCGTAAAAATTTAAAGTAAAACTTTATTCAGAGTAAAAAGATACTTGCCTTGCTAAACAGGTTTTATTTACAGCACAATTCAGACATTATTATTCTGCATAACGGGCGAAGGCCGAATAAAAACCCAAAACCAGTTAAGTGAATCGTAACTTTTTTTTAACAAAATAAAATATCATGTTGCCTTTTTCATCGAATGATATAAACAACACAGCTTCAAGAAAATTAAATGAAAGTAGTCGGGAATTTCAACTAAGGTAAACCTGACTTGTATATACGTGATTGTAACTAAAATGATAACAATTAGAAGCAAAAAATAGTTTAGATCAAGAAATCTTAGCGTACTTAGGTTGGTAACTAAAGAAACAAGAGTAGATCATTAGTTAGGATATTACGACAGTGCTTTGTTTTGAACACAGTACTGATTAAAATATATGTATTAAGTTGGCTCTAGTAATTGTAGCTTAAAATTGGTTACATACAAAATGTATGAAAGCAAAATGACACTCCTATACTTGCGACAGTAAATGCAGTTTAATTGGAGCTATCTGCTATAATAATTGAGTATACGCCTTTCGGTTGAAACATGTAATGACATTATCGGTACGTACTGGATGTAGAGTAGCTATATGAAAAGTTGTAACACTCATATTTAGGCCATTTTGCTTCCGCTGCCTTGGATACTTGTCTCCGAATACGATACTTAAACTGAGTTAATCGCAATAACAATTGGGAACTAAAAATCGGCTCAGTTAAAACTGGTGTTTATATATACATATATATATGAAGATCTCATAATATTTAAGATTTAATTCCCAATGCAATATAAACAAATATATTCAATACTTTTGTAGGCTAATATATCGTAGTACTTATATAAGGAAACAACATTTATTGATATATTCAACACAATGTTTGCTTTCAAGTCAACTGGTACTTTTCTCATGTATTTCCACGACGCTCATCGAGTTTTATATTACATTTATTAAATTACCATTTTAGTCAAGACATTCCTATAAATACAAATAAGGTGAGGTGAGAGAGTGTAAAATCAATTAACAACGAGGTATTGCTTTAACGACGAGGTGTTAAGAGCCAACGAGGGTGAAATAGCATGAAGGGACAAAATAACATCCACGCCAGAGCAGGGATTCGAACCCCGAACCTCTCGCACCGTAGGCCGACGCGTAACCGACTAAGCTACGAATGACGGCTAAAAAAAATTAAAAATTCAAAGTAACATTATCAGAGTAGGTTATAAATATAGAAATTATCTTAACAAAATCTAAAAGCCCAGAAAAAAATGTAAATTTGCACATTGTTAAAAAAATACGCAAAATTTCATTTTTGGTTAACACTGGCAAGTCTCTCGGAGACCCCAGATGAGCAGCAGAGAGTGCCTATCCATGGCTGATTAATTCACATATCGTCATCGGCTCGAATATGGCCAGCTTTAGTATTCCGCCCTCTCGATGAGAGAGATTTTGGTCAGCGCTTAACATCAAGGTCTTCAGCGCTGGTGAGGTGGTGACATGAGGCGAGCATGGAACGGCGCCGGAATGAAAGGGCGGTGGAAACGGGAGATCACCGAGAAAACCCGCCGACCAACGGCATAGTCCAGCACGATTCCCACATGCGAAAATCTGGGGACCGACCCCGCCGAGAATCGAACCCGGATCGCCTTGGTAGGAGGCGGGAGGTCTGACCCCTCGGCCACCGCGACACCCTCCACCCTCTCGGGTTTGACTCCCGGTTACAGCCATTATGATCTTGGTTTTATATTGTCATATAAAACCTCTCTAGGAAAATGCATGGACAGTTCCGTAAAATATGTCGTGTTCAACTCTTGCCTTATTTCTTTCCTTGCGCAACTAAAAGTTGTGTGTAAGTGAATTCCAATTAAAAAAAAAAATTAACCACTGACACATTATGGTAGTCAAAATTTAATTTAGTTTCCTATATGTTTGCTTCAATTCACTACGAAAGTGTGCAAAATATAACTTTGTTGGTTGTTTAGATGTAATATTAATTGAATCCATGCATTCATTTCTCTTACGGGATTCCAGAACATAAATTTAAAACTGGGTTTAAACAAACCAAAACCAATTTAAGTAATTTAACTAAAAATATGTCATTAACATATTACTATATTACGAAAAACTTGTTTCCATGCACTTGCTCTTTAGAATCGAATTTTATTTTATTCCATTTTTACATCTAAACAAAATTTAGTTCTTTGTGGTTCTTGCAAGTTATGCTTTTTTATATTTGTATCTATGATGCTTAAAGTAACTACATTACGCTTGACCTAAAACTTTAATTTGTTACTATAGCTTATAAGAAATTAACAGCAACGTTCAACTGTGTCCAAAACTCTAAATGCATTGCCAAAACACTTGGCGACGGCTGTATAGTTTTCGGACGCACCATCCACGTGTCTTCATAATTTCTTTGAATAACGATGGTAATAACTGACACACTGCGCAAGCTTATAATTTATTAACGAAACCTATGGTTAAATATAAGTATCTATTTCAGGCTTCCTTCTCTACTATACGTTTGAAACAAAACCAACAACTTGGAAAGTCTCTAAAGCTATGTCAGTAATCTGATGTGGCTGTATACCTTACATAAAATATGACGTCGTTTCTAACCATTTATATCGATGGGCGAAACAGAGCGGCAGAAAAGCAATTTTTACAGTTAATTACAACGGTCGTGATTTTTTAAAAGTGTACATATGACAGGGTTAACATTCTATGTAGATAGACACAATACTGTCTTACTTAGTAACATGCATGTTTAACTCAAGATCAGCAGGACAGGGGGAAAGAGAATATTTCAGCATTCTGACTAACTGTTTTCTTTTTTTAAGTAAAAGATGCCTGGGCTAACACATTACTCATTACTCTTAAGTATAAAATTGAGTTAGTTGCGCCATACTTGAAACTGATACAGCAGATTTGACTTTACAATAAGCATTAGTCTTCCCTTATGCATCAAGAGCTGCTTCCACATTTTTACGGGCTGGTTGGAGAAGTTGGATGTTCGAAGGTTACAATTACTGTTAGCCTGATCATAGATATGAGTGAAGCCAACGATGGACGTTGTCATTGAAGACTGTATACTATTGGCAATTGTTAACTTCTCATGCGTTCTTGTCGAGCCATTTGATGTTGTACAAAAAGAGATCAGCCAAATTTACGTCCGTTCTCTTGCAGAGCTTATTAACAAAAATTTCCCCCGCCCTCTCTAAGCACTGGTTCATAGAGGAAGTCCCTTTTAACCCCCGACGCAAAAATAGGGGTGATATAAGTTTGACGTTCTGTCTGTGTATATGTGTGTGTCTGTGGCATCGCAGCTCCTTGACGAATAAACCGATTTCGATGCGGTTTTTCTTAGTTTGAAAGCTGGTGTGATCAAGACGGTTCTTACCTATGATTCAAGTAAATCAGTTCAGCCGTTTAAAGATAATGAGCTCTATTCTAGTTTTTAATTGCTTTCATTTTCATTGTAAACGATAGATCCTAGATATTTTGAGGTGAATGTGAGTAATTCTACTGGTGTGATCTATTTGAAAGTTAGTATCCTGTGAGTCGGGTTTTTTTATATTTTTAATATTTACGAGTAATGTAGTTCAAAGTTATACATACTGTTTACTATCACATTCAAACAATAAACTAACATTGAATACCGTGGTCAGCTTCACAGATATGCGTATATTAGCTATAACTAAAATGATTTCTACATTTTAGACTATCACGCCATGACTTGCAATCTACGTCTTATGATTTCCTGTAAGAAGTGTTATCAAGAGTACGTACCCCTGTATAGGCTGCAGTCATCTTATGCCGAGTGTTAGGCGTATTGCCTACCCATAAGGATTCAAATTTACTGTATCCATGCGTTTACTCTTTGTTCAAAAGCTAATTAATTAATTTTTCCCGTTGACAAACTGGATTATGAACTGTCAAATAAAGATGGTAGATTCCAAATTGGAAATAAACGTATTTTTGACAAAAATTTAACTTTGGGTAGTAAAGGATTTCTTTTAGGTACAGCACTACTAAGAGACGCAACTGTTGAATTGACGTTCTTCAGTTGGAATTTAAAAAAAAATAACAAGCTGTATAGTTGTCTACCTTCAAAAATGTTACGTGCATACAGCTTTTAGATAATAATCATGTACCTAAACGCAGCAGTACATAAGTTTCCAATGTATGTTCATGAGGAACCTAAAGTTGTAGGTTATCGGTGTGTGCAGTAGTTATTTTTGTGTATATGGATTTATGTATCCAATTTAAAACGTTGGTACTAGTGAATGCTCGAGTTTGAAAACCCATATTTCCAATTTACAGGGAATGAATTCCAACATTGGCTAGGTATGGTCCATCGTGTTCTTAGAAGAACAGTTAATACTGTTTTATTGTGCATTAGTAGGGCTAGGAATATTTCGCAAGTTCAACGGCCAACATGCTAGAATCCATTATCCTGTGTATACAGAAGCCCTACCATTTGTACATCACCTGCTACTCATTCAGACAACAGACAATGAACGAATTGACGGGGCTTGAGTATGCATAGGACATTGGATTCTAGCATGCAGGTCATTGGACTCACGAATATTTCCTAGCCCTATGCATTAGAAATGTTATAAAAGTCTGTTCTAGTTCGATGATTTATTAAGAGTTGTTGAGCCTTGGACAGTGTCACGATGAGGAAAATTGATTGTTCCGACAAACAAATAAACAAGGCTAATATTAATTTTGTTGTAACAAATAAATTACTGTTAATATAACAATAGTACTTTGAAGTATTATTATTAGAATTTATTTGCTTCGACAATACAATTTTGTTGATATAATTTATTTGTAGCAAAATTATATTTGTTTGGTTATGCCTAATACGTGCATTTGATTTTACCCAAAACATTTAAAAATACGAACGGTAGATTGCTTATATTGTTTTATTTATTTGCTTATACTATTTTATTGATTTGCTAATACAATTACATTTACTTGAATCAACCATATTTATAACTTAGTGTACATATCTGATAAATTTAACCACGGCAAATATTAAAACAAAGAAACGATTTGGTTGGAAGTGACGAAAGATGTTCGTTCAAGTCGTTATTAGGAATACACGTGTTCGCATTTACATACGCGGTGGCTTAGAAATCTGGCCACATCTTTATTTAAGAATAGGTATGTAATAAATTCGTAGAATATTAATTTTTGTGTGCTGTTGTATAGTTATGATAAGTTAAATAACTCAAGATAACTATAACAGTTAAAAACATACTGCCGAGACACGAATCTACACTGAGAAAAATTATCACTCAGATATTTACAGAACTGCTCCGTAATAAGTTTGTACGGTAGCAACAACAAGACTTTAGTAACATTAACCGATTGTTCTGTACTTTATTACAGTATTTATCGTTTGAGGAACAATCCAAATCTTGTAGCACGTTTTTCTGTTGAAGGAACTATCTTCTCTGTAATAAGAACAGAATGGTTTGCTGTTGCAAATGTATAAATGGTTGAAAATACTGTCTCGAAGTATTGTAACAATTACTAAACATGTTGCTGCAAAATTAACAAAGTTTTTCACTAGCAACACTAATCACTTTTCGTTACATTTACAATAACTTGGTTCTAGGAACTATCTTCTTCTGTTAAATGTTAACAAACAAGCAGTGTAACCTTAACAATACTATATTGTGCCCGCAACGTATTTGCCTCTGTTTAAATTACTCTCCTACTTGTTGTGCTTACCATCTGATTCTGTTAAAAGTTAACAAACAAGCAGTGTAACCTTAACAATACTATATTGTGTCCGCAACATGTTTGCCTCTGTTTAAATTAATCTCCTACTTGTTGTGCTTACCATCTGATTCTGTTAAAAGTTAACAAACAAGCAGTGTAACCTTAACAATACTATATTGTGCCCGCAACATGTTTGCCTCTGTTAAAATTACTCTCCTACTTGTTGTGCTTACCATCTGATTCTGTTAAAAGTTAACAAACAAGCAGTGTAACCTTAACAATACTATATTGTGCCCGCAACATGTTTGCCTCTGTTTAAATTACTCTCCTACTTGTTGTGCTTACCATCTGATTCTGTTAAAAGTTAACAAACAAGCAGTGTAACCTTAACAATACTATATTGTGCCCGCAACATGTTTGCATCTGTTTAAATTACTCTCCTACTTGTTGTGCTTACCATCTGATACTGTTAAAAGTTAACAAACAAGCAGTGAAACCTTAACAATACTATATTGTGCCCGCAACATGTTTGCCTCTGTTTAAATTACTCTCCTACTTGTTGTGCTTACCATCTGATTCTGTTAAAAGTTAACAAACAAGCAGTGTAACCTTAACAATACTATATTGTGCCCGCAACATGTTTGCATCTGTTTAAATTACTCTCCTACTTGTTGTGCTTACCATCTGATTCTGTTAAAAGTTAACAAACGAGCAGTGTAACCTTAACAATACTATATTGTGCCCGCAACGTGTTTGCCTCTGTTTAAATTACTCTCCTACTAGTATTGTTTAGTTAACAAACAAGTATAGTAAACACAAATAGTGTCGTGGACTGTTATAGGCACCAACTGACTTTGTTCATATTACAGAACTAGTATTGTAGAATTAACAGACAAGTATGGTAGATACAACAGTACAGTGGATTGCTGGAAGTACCTACGGCGGCGACGTTAGTACTATCTGTTGTTAGCTCCAGGAACTTCTTGCTAGCAGGGCTTCTACTATAAGCTTTAAAATATGTTTTCAAGTTTTGCTTATTTTGTTTAATAATATGGTTGACACCTGGCTATAATCTTCAGAATAGTAAGAGGGCCGGGTCTGGAATATATGATAATATACTAAACCTATATTGTTCGAAGGTAGCTCGGGGCAGAGGTCTTTGGCCGATGTGTATATCGTGATGAGATGCGGAATTACCAACATATATACGAACTATCGCCACGAAACTATGCCCACACTAATAAAATAAACAATAGTTGTTTTCCGTGCGAGAATAACAAACTACGGTTTATAAATTTGTCTCACGACAGGCTTTTGCAACGCTTTGTCGAAAGAAACAATGCACACTGCCGCTCTGTATAAAGCACTTGAAGCGACTGCTGGGGCCTTGTAAGGTAACGTTACAATATTGTTAAATTTACTACACAGCACCGTAAAACCAACAACACAGATTGTTGAAATTACCGTACTGCATTGTTCGGAGTACTACACAGCACTGTACAAGCAACAGAATATATTGTTAAAATTACAATACTGCATTGCAGGGAGTACTGCACAGTACCGTAAAACCAACAAAACAGATTGTTAAAATTACCGTACTGTATAGCTGGGAGTACTACACAGCACTGTACAAGCAACAGAATATATTGTTAAAATTGTCATACTGCGTTGTTAGGAGCAGCAAGTAGAGATTGCTGATACGGCAGAACAGCATTGCTGACTGTACCCAGCAACTCTGTAATGGCAACAAATAAATTTTGTTGTTATTACTATCTCCATTTACCATATGTAGGTAGTAACTGTAACCAATCAGATAGCTGTCACTATGTTAACAATAATGGATGGTTGGAGGAACCAAAATCTGGTTCTTATAACAATATATTTTTCTCAGTGTAATTCTAGTTTCCATTTCATGCTACCTATATTTCGACCCAATCCCTGCATACAAGTCATGGTGTCTAGCGGTAACGTAACTGGTTAACGTTCTAAATGGTTCAAATCCTAATACATCCGTAGTTTCATTTTATATCTACACGTAAATACTTTTTACATAAAAGTTGCTGTGCAAATAACTTTATTCTCGGGATCAGAGCAAACCAAAAATTTAAACCTAGCATACTTTAACGGTTGTCCAAACACATATGTGTGTTTGATTTAACAACGTCTGTTTACTGTTATCAACGGCGCCATTTGGTTAAAATAACAAATAATTTGGTTGTGACAAACTATAAATTTCTTTGCGTTTTCAAACAAATCATTTGGCAGTTCCAAACAAATTTTGTTTGATTTTACAATATTTTATTCTCAGTGCAAATATGAGAGGCCGACCAAACCGAGATATGGCAGGCATATATTTAATTCATGTTCTGGCCGACTTCAACGCAGCAGAAATCTAACCAAGACGTCTATATCGAAACATATTATCCCAAGAAAATATTACCGGAATTCTTTCGAATGGATCGGAGAGCTTTTAATCAGAACGCAACATACAATATATCTAAGCAAAAAAAAAAAATTCCTTCCCCTTCCTAAAACCTCTCAACCCCTTCCTACGTGAAGTGCAGATCTGTCAGTGTTCCTGATTCGCATTGGCTCCGCGGAATATCGGTCTAACGTCAAGTGTTTAGTATCCGCGCGAGGTGACTTGCGTTTGGTAATCCCTGAAGCTGTTTAACACCTTTCAATTTAATGAAATAATTTACATTGAAATGAGATATCACTTGCTGTATCATAAAAGTAAAATTTACAAAAAATAAAATAACTACTTATATGTGTATAATTAAAATAATTTCTGATAAGATAATAAATGAATAAACATCGTAAGACAAGGGTACCCGAGGGATAAGGTATTGCATTGCTGATGCAGACTTCTAGACTGCGCATGATAAAGTGAGCACTGCTTACATTTTCTTTTCAGCAAATTTTTATTAATCTTTACCATTTTCAGTAGGAAAACAATCATAGAACGAAAAACCTATGAAAACGTTTCACCTCACTAAAAACATGTCACCTTTGGCGCCAATAAAATACAGTTTTTTGTTGTCATATACGTTGGGGAGTGCTATGTTAAAAGTGAACAGACTATACCACTAGGCGCCAGCAGGCGTTTGCTTGTCCGGAAGAATGACGTGAAGTATGGCCGTATAATAGAGTGAGTGAGAGATTTTTGGTCAGCGCTTAACATCGAGGTCTTGGGCGCTGGTGAGGGTTGACATGAGGTGAGTATGGAGCAGCGACGGAATGAAAGGGCGGGGGAAACAGGAGATCCCCGAGAAAAAACCCGCTGACTAATGGGCATCGTCCGGCACGATTCCCACAAGCGAAAATCCGAGGATCGAGCCCGTATTTCCTCGGTCGGAGTCGAGTGCTCTAGCCACTTCGCCATCCGCGGCTCCTATATTTTAAACTGCAATAATGGGGATTGAACATTCTCAGCCGGAACATATAGGTTCCCTTATAACTCAAAGATGAAAGATTGTTAAATATTTCTCGCTTTGACATGGCATAGTGTATAGTTTCTTTGACTTTCTGGAACCCATGCGGCTTGGTTATTGTCACTTTTGTGACCGCTGTATTCACTCCAATGCAAGGGCGCCCATCTTTTAGATTTTAAGGGGGGGGCAAGATCATAATATATGTTTATGTCAACAGGAACGGATATATCCTGTGTATAAATTTGTAGCCACTGTCACATTTCGACACTTATCAAAATGCAATTTGTTATCTGTATGTTTTATTAAAAAGCAAAACTAAACACATTTTGGAACATCTGTTAGGGGGCTCAAGCCCCCCTTGCTACCCCTTTTTATGGGCGCCCTTGCTCCCGCGAATAAAGTACATTTCTCTTGTCTGCTGTTTCCCGTTACAAAATAATGAAGGTGTTGAGGCTGCAACAATTTCAGAAAGTTGAATAAGTATTTATCTAGTACCTGTCATGTCAATAATTATGATAAATCCACTGAATTTAAAGTTAGCGAGAAAAATGTGATAAACCACAGGGGTAGGGATCAATTCCCCGTAAGAAGTCACTGGCTGCATGATAAAAGTAACAGTTACAAAGAACATTAAACAACGTATATTTGTGTTTTTTTTAATAGTTGAGCATACATAAGTATTTATTATTTACGTCTTGAGAGACGCAGTTAAGGCAGAGTCGCCTTTTCTTGTACTGAACCCTTAACCTTCACAGTGCAGAAATTTCACAAATATATATTACATATAAAAGTATTATAATATAACTTAACCCTATAAAAATAATTATACAAAATAAATCAATTAGTACACAATTTCACTCACTCATTCACTCACATGCATACATAGTGCATACATCAAAATAACACAAAAATAAATCAATTAGAAAACACTGTCCCTCACTCACTTATTCACTCACATGCATAGAAATACAATCCACCGTGCGGTAAGTTGATACTTTTATAAACGAACTGTTGAAAAAAAATACTGGGAATACTTACGTTATCATACAACTATGTAAGCAAATGGAAAAGCAATATGGTGAGATAAGTAAATAAATTTAATTTTTATTGTTACGAGTCTGCGGGTATGAAAATTGTTCGTAATTATTATTTTAATAGTGAGTTAAACACGACTGCTATACGAAAATTGGCGGATGCTTGGGTTGACATTGATGTCGTAGAAATAGTTATTCTGTATATTATGAACAGCGGTTAAAATATTGAAAATCCTTTAATGGAATATGTAGAGTACATAACGTGTTCATATTTAGGAAATGAAATAAAATGAATTTTTACCTTTAAGCATATATTACAATATTTTATAGGTGACGTAGTTAGGGGCGGCGGATGAACAATGTAAGTCGACTTGCTTTGCAGCCGTCAGCCTGGCAATGCTATTGTTGACGTTTGGCGGAAGGATACATAGTTGGTGTGAAAACAGATCCCAGCTAGAAGCAGGGCACAGGGGCGTCATTTAGGGGGCAAAGGGAGACAAAATTCCCCCTGGATTTAAAACGTAATGTGCAAAAAATTTTTTTGTCTATTTTGTTATTTAAATAATACTAACGTAAGCACATAAAACCGAAGTTTTACGATAAAAGTTTTTAATTTATACATGCTTAAGAGGACGTGGTACATAATTCAACGCTAAAAGTGTTAATCTGTAACTGTAGGTTTCTTGAAGCCAATTTTCGAAAATTAAACAATAGCAATCCTAGACAATAGTTTTAGCCGACGTTTTAAACGAAATAGTTTCCAGTGTTACGAACTTCTGAGGCACAATCTCTGACGCCGGAACCTCGTACATTTAAATGCGGCGCAAGAGATCACGCATAACGAATTAGTAATTCTCGATAAATATTTTCTCATAAAGTTGTCAAATGCCATAATCTAAGATTGTCATTGAGTATTCCATCCATATTGGCTTCGAAAAAAGGGTAGAAATCAGTTGATGTTTTCAGCGTTTATTTATCTACCACACACTCTTAATTAATACAAAAAGATGCAAGGAGGTCACTGTCGCCAAAAATATCTTGCCCCCCCCCCCCCCAAGAAAAACCTGAAATGACGCCCCTGGCAGGGCACCCAGCATGTATCAAGTTACCATACGGCGGGAATGAACGCAACTTCTCGAGGATTGGAGGGGGGAAGGAGGACTCACCGTATCCCTGCATGATGCCGTGTGTGAGGTAGAGAGGCGCACGGCCGGCGAAGGCGTCAGTAGCGAGGGCGCGGCGTATGAGGCGATGGTCGGAGACGACGACGGTGTAGACGCCTCCCAGACGCAGGCCGAAGACGGGGCCGTGTCGACGCGCGAGCCGGCACAGCGCGAGGTGCGGAGCCGTGGCGTCCAGCAGCGTCAGGTGGCCGACGAAGGGCAGGCACCAGCCCGGACCAGGTGGTAGCCCTGACCTCTGTCGTACCCTCCACAACACCAGCAGTAGCACCGCTACCAACACCACGGCTACCAATACCAGCATGTCGCCTGCAAGCACACAACAATAGCCCTGCGATTTTCTGTGTCCAGATATTAGACGTGATGTACTAAACAAGCTTATTTCTCTGTTGCTTTCTTTAACTGCGTAACAGGATGTCCGAAAAGAAAATTTGACATAAAGTTTTACTTACGAAAAAAAACAGACAATGGCGTAGGTAGCACAGCAAATTTGAAAAAGAAAAAAAAAGTGTATATATATACACACACACACACACACACACACACATATATATATATATATATATATATATATATATATATATATATATATATGAGTGTTGCCATTGTATTCAGCATGTTAATAAACGTATGTGTAGATTTTTTTTTCCCATTTGCTGTGCCACCCATATAGCGCCCGTATAGGACACTATGCCTACTGTCTGAGAGCGCGTTCAAATTTTTAACCTAGGCACCTGTACTTATAAGAATCACGCGTGCGTAAACACTCTTTAGAAGCATCTAGCATAGCATGAAACACTTATTTTTTTTCAGACTGATGTATCTCCACATGTAACAACTGGATACGAACGAAACTACGCAAGGTGAATGCGTTGAATTTACCTGGTAATAAGGTTAATTTTACACAGGTAAGAAAACAATGCGTTTTCTTATGGGAGAAGTTTGGCGCAGGGGAAATTTCTGTCGCTAGTTTCGCAGCTATCGCTATGGGGCCAGAAAAATACGAAACTGTAGTAACATTAAATTTACATAGGCTTGAAAATGACAGAGTCATTAAACCTAAACTTAAGTGAAAATAAACCAATTTCGCGTTTTAAATCATCAACTTTATTCAATTAAAAATTCAGGAAATCTCTGTGATTGGTCAGTTTGCGCCCATTACCGATATCAGCGCTCAAACGACAGACATTTTCCCTGTGTCAAACTTTTAACACTGATCTTTCTAACCTGAAGTAGAATTAATATTTTTTCTATGAAGCAGGGCCGGGGTAGCCGCGGGTGCAAACCGTTCGTGTGCACAGGGCGGCAGGAAAGTTGTAGCGAAGAGCTTGGGTGACGGGCGGGTACGTTGGAAAATAAAAATCCTGTAGGCCTAGTGTGGTTCTTGACTCAATTTATCTGCAAAGTATTACTTAGATCGCAATTCCCGAAACGTTGTATTTTTTCGTTGTTTTTAACTTATGTTGTGTTGTCTATTGTCTTTCGTTTGTTGTCTACTGTTCACTGTTTTTGTCTATTTCCAACCTTTTTGTAATTTGGGAATCTGATCCTAAAATTGTGACAGTCTTTTGTGTCTGGGTGTTACATTACAATTACACTTCAATTGGATACTTATACAAACGTCTAAGATGTGAAATTAAAAACCTATCGCGACGTGGAGTTTTACAACCTCTGTGAACCCAGGTCATGAATATTTTATTTTTAAAATTCGATTTCTTTTCATGAATTTTTTCGACGTTACGTGACGCAGTTGTTTATAGCTGCGGTCTACATTCCGCGAGGTTCTGGGCACGAATTCCGTTAAAAACTGCGTGCAAACGTTCAATTCTGACACACACAAAACTGCAAGACAGATAGAATTATTGCAATTTCATGTAGTCGCTTAAAATATGCAAAATTGATTATGCAGTTCACTTTCCACTTAGGTTCCTCGACAACATCAGCTCACGTATATCATCTCACTAAGCTCAAGATTGGGGCACCAAATACGTTTCCGCGAAACCTCTTCCCACCAAAACTTTCTAATGGCATTAAATATTCAAATAAATATTTTGAAAAAAAAAATGTATATGACGGCACCGTCACCAATGGTTGTGCACAGGATAAATCAGACGTTTTACATTTGACTAAACTCGTACATTCAAGAGTCTATAACTACCTCACGTCAACTTTGCAGTGCTATAAATAAGGCCAACGTGAAGTCGATGTTAGTGGCAGGGATAATTTTAAGACTTCTTTTCGCGTGGACAGCTATAGCTACTTATCCTGCTGCAGTGTTTAGCTCAACCAGCAGCTTGTACATTGTAACACTTGACGTCTGAAGTACCAATCTGGTAAGCAGAGGTTTTCCAATTAATGTAAATATTATCAGTTTTGAACAACACTTGTGAGAAAAGCCACGGGGGACTGCTAGTACTCTATTTTCTCACAGAAGAAAATGTTTTGTTTCTGAAAATATTGCGAAATATATCATATTTGGTTTTATTAACATATCAAAATATGTATTTTAGCTAATAAAATTCTCAAATATACATACAATCTTCTGGCGAGCTCAACTAAGCCTCTGTTTTTTATTTCACTGCTGAAGGGTGGATAATTGTCAACTATTTGTTGAGGTTGTACACCTTGGCTTGGCAGAATAAACCAAATTTGGTGTTATTATAAAAAAACAACAAGTAAATAAGAGTGCCATAAGTAAATTACAAAAAATGTCCTCTTGTTGCAACTATCTAGGATATTCTGTTTATGCTCAAAACACACTTGAAGATTCGCGCAGACATACAGAGCCTACAGCATAGGTAATACTGCGAACATCCATGTGATGAGCTCAGCGCACAGACGATGGCGGACATTCACTGAAAACCACTTGTACAATACTGTTGAAGTCGTAGACCAGTTTGTTCCTGGCATTCTACGTACATATCGTTGCAGCCAGTTGTGAATGAAAATGGTGGGTCACAGCCAGTTCAAACATGTAGGCTCTGTATGTCTGCGCGAATCTTCAAATGAGTTTTGAGCATAAACGGCATGTCCTAGACAGTTGCAACAAGAGGACCTTTTTTGTTACACAGGTTTCAATACTCAATAAACCATCTTCAAACGTTCAAAAATCCGGACGGTAAATAATTGTACGCAATTAAAGGGTAGTCACCCATGTCGATAAGGGAGGAAGGTATCAAGCAGCATTTACTGTTGGTTTCAAGATCCCAGTAACATTAAGGAATGCTGAAAATATTGTTATTTTATGTCATTTGTTGTCCGATATTCCGGGGAAATACTATTTTAATTTTGATATTCAGAGCCTTATTACTCCCATGATATTCAGTTCAGGCAAAAAGTGCAAAATATATTTTATGTTTATTTTTTCATAAGGAATCACCTCACAGTTTGTCAGTGCTGTTCAAAAACATCCTGTATATTCTGGTTTTACAATTTCCGGGACGATTAGCGTCATAGAAATATTCATAAATTTTTAATAAAGCTTCATACTGTTACAAATTATTCATGTTTACAATGTTACCAGAAAAGTAAAGAGAAAAATATTAAAAATTAAAACATATACGTATCTGCGTAAACGGCGTAAGTCCACAATGTGTCATTTAAAAACACGTACAGATTAAATTGCTCAGTATTACCTTGAATGATAAGACCAAGTAATATGGTTCAAAGGTTTCAAGTTCGAGCCTCGTTTTGTTTCAAATTATTTTTAACGATCTCCTATTTACAATCTAAACGAATATTCTGTTATGGTGCTATTCTGCACTTCATAGTAACCACGGTCGTAGAATAACAGGTCTGGACACTCGCCTATCTACCAATGTATTTTGCTTGACCCCCTTGTTGTTTGGCTGTAGTTCGTCAAGTTACCGAGAATGCCGTACATTTTGGCGCTGTTTTTCGGGCGGCCGGACTCAAACTCCGTCCACTTTTTTCCATTGTTAAATTTATAAAGTAAATAAAGATTGCTGGAGCCTTTTCTTATATTTGTGAGCAAAGGAAGTATTTCATAAATTGATAAAAAAAATACGTTTTGATAAATTGTTTATCTTAGTGGAAAGGAAGTGGGCGGAGTTTAGTCCGACCGCCCTAACATCAGCGCCAATAAAACACAATATTCTCGGTAACTTGGTGAACTGCAGCCAAACAACAAGGGGGTCAAATATCCAAGCGAGTGTCCAGACCTGTTCTTCTACGACCGTGGTAGCAACCATAATAATTTACTGTCCCTATACAAACAAATAAACTGGTTGCGATAAACAAATTTCGTTTAGGTAATTCGAGAGTACGTTGTGGTTAAATCCCGATACGACGCAAGGGGTAAAAAAAAAAACCTCCAGTGCAGTAATAAGAGCTGGAACCAAACGTAGCATGAGACTGGAACCAGCCACACGTGACATAAGATGGCGTAAGATAACCTTGGCTAACCTACTAACCAACACTAATGCGCTTTCATAATCATAGGGGTTTTTTATCCCGTAGAAAACGATTTCAAAATAGACAGTTTGAAGTTCCTTCACCTCAGCTCCGCTACAGCAATACTGGTAATTCTCGATTACGAGATTCTGAAGTGAAACTGTTTAAAAATCTTACACAACTTGCTCTAACACGATACACACTCACTAGTGTATTCGAAAACTACAATGTTCTCATAAATTCGTTTATATTATTTTGTTCGTGTAAAACCACTGAAACAAATAAAAAATAAACTGAATAAATATATTTACTAATATAAAAACATTTATACGCAGAAAAAAAAGTTTTGTTTTCGCAAAATGTTATATCAACATGGACCTCACCAGATTTTTATAATGCTTAAAACCTTATTGTTTGTAAGTCACTCACTGCACAACTTTATTGGGACAATACAAATATATTGTGGACATCACAAAACAAATTGACGAGGTCAATAATGACAAGATATTCTGTGGCGGCCACAATTATTATTATTTTTTTTTTTTAAGTGTAGAATATATTTTGGAAAACTTTACCTCATCAACATCTCTAAAGTATTCGGTATATTATTTAACGAATTTATCGCACAACAATCCCAACTGTAAACAAACTGACGCCAATACTTACCTACATATTTCCCACAGGTTTTGATAACAACGTCAGAACAAATTATTTACGTGCCTGAAAGAAAATATGATAGTTTATAAGCACATACCATATTTATTTTTCTCTGGCGTAATAGTTTGAAACTCGTTGCCAGCCGTATGACCATAAATAAGTGTTTAAATATTTACGTTTGATTCGCCCAATTAAAAGTTGGACAGTTCTTCACTAACCAACATAAAAAATAACTCTTCGTGTAGGAAAACGTTACCCTGCAATATTAAAATAACTCTGTCGATAGCGTTTAAAGGTTTTCAACTTGTATAAATTGAGAATGTTATATTTTCTTGAGCTAAGTATTGTTGATCTTTGAAAGAACTGTGCAATGGGAGTGCATGGCTGGATTTAGTTTTTTGTACATACTCTATTGCGATATAGATGACTGCCAAAGAAAACTATGTAAAGATAACGTGTGTCTCTACCAGATGACGGGAACAAATTCTAGTTCACGAAACGTCGTTCTACTGTCTGGAAAACTACTGTGTTTTGTTTCGTCTCATCGTTGTGTAACTTCTTTTTCTGTTCGTGTCTGATATCTACTGTGTTTTTGTATCGTCTCATCGTTGTGTCGTATGTTGTTTCCTGTTCGTGTCTGATATAACACTGGTTTTGTGTCGCCTCTTTGATGTGTCGTAATCTTTATTTTTAGAGTCGTACATTTTTCTGCTTGTCCCTTTGCCAAAGAAGATCTCAAATCTGGGTTATTTGCCTTAGTGGTGTCTTCGGTTTTTCTTTTGAATTTTGATTTTGATTTTCTTATCTGTTTGTCCTTATTTTATTTGACCCGATTCCATTTATGAAAGTTTTTCTTGTGTATGTATCCTGTTGACTAAAGCATACTGTGCTTATTTATGTTTTCCATTATCTTTAGTTTTCTTTGACAGTAATCTATATCGCAATGGAGTACGTCCTAAGTAGTATTTTAAGCTCGAATAATGAATGGTACTTCAAAATTAAAATTTGCATGTTACGTTAACAAGAAAATAGTGAAAACCAATTTATATATTCAGTGAAATTACTCACAGTGAAATAAAATGTCATGGGTTACGTAACATTTTGTTACAAAATGG
>PNEQ01062833.1:50119-62794 GCA_003012365.1 Medauroidea extradentata
AGTTTGGGGGGTTTCACTCAGATGGTAGCTACACTGTGGGTTTATTTAGATATTATTTAGGGTTAAATGACTTTAAGACAGTTATGGTTAAACGGGCATTTACTATACTACAGTGGCAGGTACTCTGAATACAAAATAGGTTACAACGTGTTCTATTTATTTAGGAGGGGAGCGCAATATTACTGATTATTAAAGTATTGTATTAAGATGATAGTAGCTGCCACATAACTAGATCTGACGACCTTACCGAAGCTGGATTGATGAGGAGACGGCATCGACGAACGAGCACGCACCCGCCGGGGCTCGATCCCGAGTCCCCGGCGGAGAACTGCACTGCTGTTGATCTGATGAGTGCTGGTGGACGGCCACTCGACGACCGACGACAGACAGACAGACAGACCTCGTTTGCTTGGTAACAACGCCATATATCGGCGTGCTTGTCCTCGATATTGTGCAACCACGAGGGGGGGGGGGAGGTGAGTTGCTGTCTTCCGTGGTTTCCCAACGCTGACCTGATTGCCGCTCGGACGTCTTGCTGTCCGGCTTGCCAGGCAATATTGCAACAATTTGTAAACCCAAAATGTAATATTTTGAATTATTATTATCATATAAAACAATTGTACAGGCAGGAAAAAAGTTAACAATATTTTTTTTTAAATACGAAGGTTGTTCTCTGAGAGTTTTTCTATTTGGTTACGTACCCAATTGCACGTTATTTCACTGTGAATTATTTCGTTTGAGGAAGTCAACTGGTTATCGCAGTTTGCATGGCAGGGTAACATGTAAAATTTAATTTTGACGTACCATTACGAAAAAACTACGCCAGCAATTTTTTTTTCGTAAGAGGAAACTGTACTCATACGTATCATCTACAAAACCGAAACTATCTCTTGAAAATATAAAATTATGAAATGAAATGCACTTGAACACACGGGTGGACGTACATTGCACGTTCGATACCAAGAAGTGCGAAGACCTATGGCCGGCTTTAGACGCGAGTCACTGAAATGAAATGTACACTCTAAAATAGTTTGTAAATTTGCCACACGTGTGTATAGGAGCGTTAAGAAGATATGTATGGTAGAATTGTTTCCAAGTTATCTATGGTAACTTTCCTAGAATTTTTATAAAACAGTCAAATGTATACTGAAGTTACCAGACTTGTATTGTAACGACTGTAAATGTTTGCATATTTACAAGGCGGAAGTATGGTAACTGTCCCATACTGTGTTTAGGTTAGTTACTTCCTAAACATTTTAGGAAGTTTTTTACAGTGTTTCTCCTCGCTAAAAACTCGCCTCTATAAGAAATTCAGTGGTGACCCTATCATTTTGTGACGTAATATTTGAGGTAAGGGCGTGCTGTACAAGTCTTTACCTATTTAATTATTTGAAACTATATCATCAATCCTAAAAATAACAGCAAAAACACCCATTTTTGCCATTTTCAGCTGCAAGAAAACCAGCCGAGTTTCTCGGTTTTCGGATAATTATTTTTCTACGCCTAGTCAATAGGCGATAACACAAAATTGCTGTGTAACTTTGTTGTAAGTTGGATTTACTATGCAATGTAATTTTTCTAGACAAACTGTACACATATGTTAGCTAATTTATCAGTTAAATGGAAAATTCTTTTGTTAACTAAGTAGGTACCACCATGCTGTATTTTGTGTCGACAAGATCTGAGTACGTAGTTAAAACAAGTTGTAACAACAAGGCTGTGCTTTAAAATATAATTATCATCAAAAATGAATAAACTCGGGGTCCAGCCCTTAAGGGGCCTCGTAAATAGGCTGAGTTTGTGTGTGTGAGGCAGGAGTGTTAACGGCGTGCGGTCTACTGCAATTTTCATCACCATTTTTTTTTTTTTTTTTTAATTTTTTTTTGTACCAGATATTTTTTTTTTCTTATTTTAGACACAAAATGTGACTAAATTCGGCTCGTAAGAAATTTTTTTATCTCTTATTGTTTTCTCGTAGTTGCTTGTTAAAGTAAAAATGTGCATGTTTCCATTTTAAGGACTACACTAAAACCAACTGACATACCAAACTGAAAAAATTCACAGTGAATAAATACGTCGCAGGCTACAATGTTATGCACATAAAAACCAAGAATAGTATTTTTTGTTTTTAAATAAAAATGTTGAAATTTTAAACAAAAATTTTAAAAATTCAATTATTTTTTTAAATACAAAAATATTTTATTTTGTGGTTAAACATAGCTGAATTGGTAGCATACAACATCGTTATTCACTGTGATTTTTTTTCAGTTTGTTAAGTGAGTTGGTTTTAGTGTCGTCCTTAAAGCGGAAACATGCAAATTTTGGCTTTAACGAACCATTGCGCAATAACTATGTGAGATAAAAAATTTTCATAAGAGAAATATTTAGCCAAATGTTGTGTCTAAAACAAGAAAGAAAGAAATTGTACAAATATAAAAATAAAAAATGTCGATGAAAATTGTGGTAGTCGCGCCCTTAAGGTTGCCGTTGACCGATATATGTAATGCATTATCGCCTCTCCGTGCAAGCCACTCAGCTGGCGTGCAGTGATGTACTATTATCATTTTTTCTATGGGACTTTAATGGCGACCACATTATTTTATTTGTGGGCAGCATAGTTCAAAGTCGAACGCTTTTTCTTATAGTTGTGTTTTTCGAATCCGGTAGTTATTTTTCCAGATACGGCAGTCTGGAAAAGTAATTTTTTTCGCAATTTTGAGGGCCCCGAAAAGGATGTTTATAAAAAACTTGCCAAATTTTTAAAACAATAGCAACATAGTTTGAAGTGTGTGTTCTTTTCGTAGATATACAAATACAATGCTCGCTAAATCGTTTCGTATAAAAAATAGCTGCAACGCGCAGCAATACATTTGAAGTGCAGGTAGGGAGGCCTCTTAAAGATTAATGGAGGACCTGATGCGGGTATACGCGCATGTATAGTTCTTTCAGTGCCTTTCTTAAGCAGGCATTACTCATATACGGTGAGCATTTCTAGAATAAACTTGTGTCGGCCGAAGCTCTGCACAGAAATCTCGGCGGCCACACACAAAATAATATTAGAAAGATTAAAACTGCTGTGGTTGCATCGGCGTAGTGACCACGCCTCTCGTTTAAGGGTGTTCAAGTGCGATAAAGTCATAATTTTATATTTATATGAAATAGTATTAGTTTTGTAGACGATACTTGTGATTTCAGTTTCCTCTTACGAAACAATTTTAGCTGGCGTAGTTTTCTCATAACGGTGCGCCTAAGTAAAAATTTGCATGTTCTGCCGCAATGCAAAGAGTGAGAAACAATTGACTTACGGACGTGAAATAATTCACAGTGAAATAACATACTATGGAATACGTAATAAAACATTTGAAAAAATCCCGCGAACTGTTTTTGTATTTTAAAAAAAAATTGCTGAATTTGAAACTTTTTTCTGTATTTTTGTGATTTTTTTAATTCAAAATATTACGTTATTTATTTTATGTTTTATTACATATCTCATGGGATGTAAGTTCACTGTGAATTATTTGGTTTAAGAGGGCGAGGTAGATAAATAATTGCTGAAAACGTAAATTGCTTTCTACGCTTTTTTCGAAGCCAATATGGATAAAATACTCAATTTCAATCCTAGATAATGGTATTTGCCAACTTCACGAGTAAATATTTATATAAAATTACTAATTCGTTACGCGCTATCTCGTGCGCCGCAGTTAAATGCACGAGGTTCCGGCGTCACAGTTTGTGCTTCAGAAGATCGTAACACTGAAAACTATTTTGTTTAAAACGTTGGCTAAAACTATTGTCTGGGATTGCTATTGTTTAGTTTTCGCAAAATGGCTTCAAGAAACCTAAAGTTATAGATTAATAATTTTAGCGTTGAATTTTGTACCACGCCTTGGTTTTCATTATTTGCATGGCAGTGTAACAAGAAAATTTTGACTTTGACATCTCGTTATGAGAAAACTATGACAGCTAAACTTATTTCGTAAGATTAAAATGTACTCACAAGTATCGTCTACAAAACTGACAATATTATAAAAATTTAAAATTATGATTGTATGGCACTTGAACATCCTTTACATCATGGCGATCCAGTTCCGAGTTCCGGCGGGGTCCCACCAATTTCCAGATGTTGGAAACGTGTTCAATAGTACCTTTGGAGGTCGGGTTTTCTTGGGGATATCCCGTATACCTCACATTTGCATTCTGTCACTGATTCACCTCCATTTCACTCATTCTTCAGGCCAGCTGGGAATCACGGTGGATGTGTGGTCAGATGGATTCGGGCTCGGTCCTCGGATTTTTGCCATGTGAGAATCGTGCCGGATTATGTCGCTGGTCGGCGGGTTTTCTCAAGGATTTCCCGCTTCCTCCTCTACCCCATTAATACACTACCCATTGTAGGGCCTCATTCCATATCTTCCTTCGGGGTAAGCATATGCCTACGGGCACCAAGTAATAAGTCTGCAGCCGGGATGTGAACCCCGGCCCTCGGATGCCTTCGTCCTTTAAATTGGCGTTTCTGTGTCTCCAATATGGTGACCCTTCTTTCACTCCTGATTTATATAATCCATGCTGACCCTACTTGAGGTGGGACATACCACGCAGATTTTCGTTTATAAGTAAAGCTTCTAATAGGAATACCTTCAGATATGTCTAAGAGTCTTAGCTGGAATCGCGGATACTCTGCAACCAGCAGTACTTGATAACACCACATCAGGTTCATAAATTTGTATCGTGCACGATATTAATAATGCAAGTTTCAAATGGAAGATGAAATCCTAGCATTAAACGTCAAAAATTATTATTTCCATACTAAAACAATGCCATACAAATTTATTATGAAACTTTTGAAAAGTATTTTTGAATTAGTGGATTTCAATAACAGTTCAATAAATTCTGACTTACTAATTAAAATAGACACTTAGAACTTCATGAAATCATTTGTTTCATCGAAAGTGTCAATTTAACAAAAATATAATTTGCTCTAGTGATTAAAAGTTTTATAGTCAACATAATAAAAAGCAAGTCAGTCCTAGGCACCAAAATAAATTTTAACATAAAGTTGGTTCCAACAAGCCAACATCAACAGTTTCGTGGAAAAGCTTGAATTACGAAAATAATCGTAAATTTGGTCAAGGATGTGCTGCTTTTGCTGGATAGTGGCATGTCTTGAAACTATTTGCAGTGAATATCTGTGGTGAAGGGAAATTCAATATGAATATTGTGTCATTCAGTAATTCATCAAAACCCTGAGAACTGAAATGGCTCGCGAGAAAAGAATGAATATACGCAGGCAGGGTATTAATCCTAGTACATTGTGCAGGTATTATTCGGCGGAGTGAAAATGTCTCAACTCAATGAAATTTTGAAACAGATCAAAAGGATAGGCAGGGCGATATTAGATGTTAAACCAACAGATCCAGGCACTCTGAATAAAAAAGAAAAAAGCTGCACGCATGATCAGACCAGGATTTAAACCTGAGCGACATTGAATGCAAGTTCAGAATTTAACCCTTGTGCCATTTTGCTTGTTGTAGAGCTCAAAACAACTTTTCACGTGAATATATGCTAGCTCACACAATAAGTGTGGTTCTCTTACAAATTGAGGGATATATTCTTAATTATAGTGTGGCGACATGCCCTCTTACGTGGGATGTGTACCACACGTGCCTCACCCTTGGCTTGTAACAGAGTTCAACACAATATTTACTAATAAAGGGCACATCGCCGGAAGGCCCATTTGCTAGATTACTGGTTATGAGCTTAGTAAAGTAGAAGGAAATCATCAACTTTAAATGTTTAAATTTTAATAGACCATTCAAAATTTTTATTACAACAATCCTTCAATACTGATTACGCACCGGCGCGATTATTAAACAAGTAAATAGAATATCCAAATTAGTCTTTGCCCACAAATAGTTAAACGTATGTATAAGATCTGTTTGCTTCAGTTTGCCGTTAATTATTCAGGTGATCCACAAACGTTACGTTCTTGAATAACACGGAAATCCAGCCCGATTACTTGGCTTATAAACAGCTACAAACGCATACCTTATTAACTATAGGTCTTCCAAGTTACGTATTTTTATAACAGAGTTGCCGCGATGCGTAGTTGTCCCATTATATTCACGCATGGTGCCGCACTAGTTACGTTACTATATAAATTGACGTCCGCAGTGTTTGCCGCAATTCCTGATGCTTGTAGACTTTGCCCAGAGTTACATTAAGGCACATTAATTGCTCAACATAGTAATCCTGAAGCTACATGCTTCAACAAAACTCATACACCACGCCAACTTATACTCTCGACGTCCGTCGACCACGGCATAGTTCCCGACGTCTTACTCAGTTGATCGCTGCTCGCCAAGTCCTGGCACTCACGTCACGCACGCACACAGCGCACCTCGCGGACACATTCAGAAACTCGAATAAGTGAACAAAATTTGTGGACTATTATAATATAATAAACCATCTTACTATAATTTAACTATGCCTATATAAAATTCAATTCACTAAAACGTAATTTAAAAATAACTATATAAATGTGCCCTTTAATACTGGTGATAAACATGCAAAAATATATACACACTCGTTCAAAGACCTTCTTGGGGTGCAGGTTTGCCAACTGCTACCCAGCACATAACCCGAGACAATGTCATTTGTCTCAATAGCTACTGTCATTTTAGTACATCCTTACATCGCAGTCGACAGAAACATAACCGAATTTGTTCCACAATTTTTTCACATTGTTCTACTTTGAAGGAAAACGAAGAACAAAATGATGACCATTGGATTTTACGGATAAGTTACGGGTTTAAACAAGGGTGGCCCTTGCGTTCAACAAGGTTTACGAATGTCCGAAGGACCTAATACTGAACTTAATATATTCCTAGTAGGCCTCGTTGAAAACTACCAAAACGAAAACAGCAGAAGATGCAATGCTTAATATTAAAAATGTATGATACATGTAAAAATCGCATTGGAAAGAGATATGTTTCGACATTCAAGTTTGACAGTGCTCAACTCGATAAGATGCCTGCGACTTACTTCGTGTAATAGTGAATAGTCAGTACGAAAATACGCAATCTGAAATAGAAAATTTGTGACAGATTCTTTACGCTCAGACCGTACGCTTCAAAGTAAAACCATTAGAGGAGGAGGTTTGATCTCTCGACTGTTTCGAATAACGGTACTTCGAAAGATGACGTGTGACATCAGAGCGACACAGCGCTTCACCCGGATCTAGGGCAACGTGCGATTCATATCTGGTTTCGAGAACTGTCAAGGCCTTTGTAAATGTACTCTTCATAGTCTCTCCCCTCTCATTTGTAGAAACAGTGCAGTGGTCACGTGATAATCGGACAGCTGCTCTGCGTTTCTAGCTCACTACCTCCTGCCAACCGTACACTACCCTACTCTATGGTCCAGATCACGGCGTAGAAGAACAGGTCTGGACACTCGCTTGGAATATTGGCCCCTTGTTGTTTGGCTGCAGTTCACTATGCTATGCTATACATTTTTGGCGGTCGAGCTCAAACCCCACCCACTTACCTCCCACTAAGATAAACAATTTATCAAAACGTACTTTTTTTATCAATTTATGAAATACTTCCTTCACTCACAATTTAAAATCATGGCTCCAGAAATCTTTATTTACTTTATAATGTTAACACTGGAAAAAAGTGGGCGGAGTTTGAGTCCGACCGCCCGGATTACAGCGCCATAAAGTACAATATTACTCTCGGTAACTTGACGAACTATAGCCAAACAACAAGGGGGTCAAGCAAAATACATTGATAGATACGCGAGTGTCCAGACCTGTTCTTACACGACCGTGGCCCAGATCGAGCATAAGCTAGTAAACTTACTATGGCGCTGGCTGGTGATTCTTCTCGGGGATCCGCCTTTTCCAGCATCCTTACATTCCAGTGGTTTATATTCAGTTTGGTCGGACGGCCGAAGTGTTTTTAATAATTCTGACCGAAGTTGGTGCGTCGAAGACTATCAGTAGCTTTGACCTCAGGAAAATGGGTCATTGGTTCGGCTCCCGATTAAGGCTTGTATCATTGTCTCATTTAGTGCATTTACAGTAATATTTAAACTCGTACTATACATAAACAAACCATGATTGGATTGACGTAGAAGCGGAATGAGAGTCCATTCCTGTCGGCGAGGTGGGCAGGAGATTAGAATCCGGATTAATCATCTATTAGACTGAACTGAACCAAAACAAAGCGGTCACCATACATAATAGTTTCTTTGGTTATTTCAGACGTTATAAACGTCCTAGGCTCGCTAAATAAAACAATTTAGTGACACAAAATATTGGGAAATTCAAAATAAATGTTCCGACCAATAGACTCAAAGAAAATATATAGCAAATGTTCGCCTCTAAGATCAAATGCCGCGTCGCTTTTGAGCCTCTCACGCGCGGGTAGGCGGCGCCCTAAGTTGGCTTAGGAAGTAAGCAGAACAGTCGCGAAAGTTGAGTGTACACAATAGCCAGGTGACCGACTAAGTTTAGTCAGTACTAAATACAACGGACATATTTAAATTAAATAATCCGTCTTCTATTAAATATTACGGCATATTTTTAAAAAAAGTTACGAATACAGTCACTGATTTTTGGGGAAACAATTCTACGCCATTTTGTTTCAGTGACATGTGCACATCTGCAGCAAAATTCATCATATGCGATAAGCCGCTGTGATTTTACATGCAATTTTATAATCTCTTTTTATAATAGTTTTAATTTCCTGGTGACCTAGATGGTCATGGGCGGTACTAGAGCGGCAAAAACTACAGGCTAGAATGAAACTATTTTATTGAGTGATTCCATCTAAGCGCAACAAAATAAAATCAGCGCAATTAAAAAGTCCGCATGCCCCTGACATGTTTCGAACTCGAGATTCACAGAAGTAGCTCGATTAACTCTTTCTTACCAGCTGCGCGCTCTTGATGCCAACCCAGACGCGAAATGGCGAGAAAACTCGTGACGAACGGTCGGAGCTCAATCACTATTCAAGTTTTTATATTAAATTATGGCAGTAAGGAAACTTAAAATACATCTCTTTTTTTCCCGGGAATAAAATCTAAATCCACTATTTAGTTGGCCTGACTTCCGTAATTATATTCATTTTCTTTATGACTGAACATTTCGGTGTTCCAAAAAAATTTAATAAACACAAGAAAGCAGTTGTAAAAAATAAGCCGTCATTAAATAGTTTTCAATAGTTACAGAATATGAAGTGCTTGTGGGAACGCAAAGTAAACACAACCGAAAATTAATCGTACCTCCAAAACAACAGTGTTACACCTCAAAATGTATGGTTTTGAGATAATGGAGTTTGAAATTTGTGGGAATAAGTTGCGTATTAAAAAATTGCTAGTGTACCCACAATACCTCCATTTCGTTGTAACATAAGGTTATAAAACTATAATTATAAAAAAAATAATTTTAAAAATGCAAATCAATGTTAATAAATCCGCTCAAAATTCAGCAACCATGTTTCGATACAAGAATACTGGTACGTATGCTTGTACTACCATTGAAAAAAAAATTTGAAATATACAAAACGGTAGAGGCATAACTTTAAAATAGCCTTTTTCTGTGTTAAACTGGAAGCGGCAAGTGTAAAAGATAATCTGGCATATTTTACCAACGAAGGTTAAGCTTAACTCAGCTTGAATTTCGTTGGTAAAACTATCAATAATATAGTGCGGTAAACACTGCCACGATGAGCATTTATTGAGGTAGTATTTTTGTACGTACAAAAATATGAAGCAAGAAATTAATGCTAGACGTAGGCCTGTAAGAAGTGATCAAGGAACTCATAATTATGTATTTTTTAAAACAAAAGTTAACATATGATCATATTTGATAACTTTTATAACAAATAATACATAATTATGAGTTCCCAGCTCACATTATATACGTCTACTAAAGGTTAGTATAAATAGTCATGTTTACATTTGGTATTTTTGGAATTTTCGGTAGTAAAACCAAAATAGGCCAGGAAAACCAATAAATCAACACGTAGGAGGGAGATTGACTCTTAAGATTTCTGTAAGCTATTCAGGATAAACTGAGTACTGTTTACAATTCTGTGAGCCATTATGCCGCCATCTTTAACCCATGTAACTAAAAACTAGTGTAAACACTTCTAACTCTCAAAATTTTGCTTCTATAGCCCCAATTAATACAATTTTTTATAAGTTTTGGGAAGTGCTAAGTTTTAAATGGGCCACCTATACGAATGAAGTGTAATATTGAGTGATAGGCTCGAGAGAGGGGGAAACAAATTCAATGTGTAGGTCTAACTGAATAAGAAATTTCAGCAAGTTTGTGAATACATTATATCAGAACATAGCTTTTACTTTGATTTAACAGCTCGTTCGTCCTAATCGAATGCGGACACACACACAAAAACCAAAAATCCTACAAATTTAACAAAAAATAACTGAATATTTGATCATTTTAATGAGTCTATGTTAATTCAGGCCAAGACAAATATTACTTAACTAAACGTGCTAATTTTTACGCGGCTCATGAAACAATGGAGTTCGTAGCTAAACCCTTGAAATTGAATAACTCATGCACTAATTAATATTTTAGTACTTTCAGTAGAATGCTTTTCATTTGACAGAAAATTTCGAGTGATTTGAAGTAATTTTATTTATTTCAGCTGCTAAGTGTAAATGATTGAAAGAAAAAAAAGATTTTATTTACTTGTTCAGAAGCGTGTAACTTAGCTATTGGCAGGCCTTAATTAACGTTTCAGAAATATCCTTGACTGGAACGAATCGCATTTCGTTCGATGTAAGCGCAGGCCGAAATTTAAACAGGCCGAACTTTTATTCGCCACGTCAGCAGACATTCATTACTTTGTGGTCTTTTCTGCTTCAGACAGCGGGTTATTGAAGGCCATTGTTACCCAACGCAAACTACAATTGAGTGAGAAGAAAGAAGACAAGCGTTACTTAAGCACTGCAGCCAGAATGGCATGAACACGCATGCATAATTTATAAAAATGACTTTGCAATTGTAAAAAAAAAAAAAAAAATGTAATAACAACGTGTCGGAAGAGTGATTAACCAAAGCGTAGCGTGTAGAAAATTTTGCAGTTGCCCTGGAAGTGTGACATTAAAATGGACATAATTTAATAATACAGTCTGTCCCAAAATAGCAATAGCATTGGAGGGGATGTAGAACGTAGTCTGTTACACGAACGAAAGGATATTTTTCTGACAAACTGTGTCTTAATCCCATTCGATTTCTCGGGTTCCTGTGTATATGAGCCAAATGAAAAACAATGTTGCGAGTGTTAATTTTTGAACGAGTCTTGCAATGGGGACAAGTTACAAACTAAATAAATATTTTGAACATACGTCATTGCAGTAAATGGTGTGTCACAGAAAAACAATGAATACAGACAGACAGACAAGTCTGCATGTGTTCTTCGGACTGTGTATGTGCCTGAAGTAGGAGACAGGTTGCAGTCTCCAAACTGTCGCATTTTGTTATGTTGCAAGGAGACCATTGTGTTAATATGTTTTTTTCATTGTCTTACTGTTCACAGTGACTGAGTTATTTGTTTTCGTTCGCTTTCTCAAGGTGTCTGTTTTTGCTGTGTCGTCTACGTCCATTTTTTGTCGTTCGTTTTGTTTTGTCTGTCCCTTGTAATTATTTTTTGTCTGTCGTTTCGGACTTACCGACATAATTCGTTTTGTGGAATCATCTGAGTTATTTATTTACTTTTTCTGTGGATTGTTATTTGGTGTTTGGGTGCTCGTATGTGTTATTCTCTTATAAATCACTGACTGAATTCCTTGTGGAATTGTATATGTTTACCTTTGTTTACCAGTTGCAAACAATGTTCTTTCGTTTGTTTACTTGTCTGTTTGTTTGCGGGTATTCTCTGGTTTTATGTGACGCACCATTTGCTGCAATCTAGTATGTCCAAAATATTTATTTAGTTTGTAATGTTGAGAATATTGGAAAAGCTGGTTACCAAAACTTGTTATTGTTAATTTGTCTGTTATATATTTAGTTTTATGTCATCTTTCTGGCTACACCGACTAGATTGCTTTCCGGAATTGTAAGTATGTTAAATATTTTGTTGACAGCAGCGTTCGCCTGAAGCAGTTTCGGGAAACAATTAAAAACCGAGATCAGAATGGCCGGAGCCGGGAATCGAATACGGATACTCCCGAATGCGAGTCCAAAGAGCTATCGAACTCTGGAAAATGATTAAGTAATTTTTAATAAAATTTGTGACACTGTAGATAATGTTCCGTATTTTTAATATTTTAAAATTCAAATCATTTTCGAGAGTGGTAATATAATTTTCATTTAAGGGGCCTCCCTAGATAGGTTGTGTTTGTGTGTGTGTGTGCGGCAGGAGCGGTAAGGTTGCCACTAATCGACGTATGTAACGTATTATCGCCTCTCCGCGCAAGTCACTCATCTGGCGTGCAGTGCTTTACCATTATCATATTTCCTATGAGACTTTAAGCGGTGACCACATTATTTTATTTATGGACAGCACAGTTGGAAGTTTAACGCTTGTCTCTATATTAGAGTTTTTTGAATCCGGTTGTTATTTTATCAGACACGGCAGCCTGGAAAAACCATTTTTGGCCATTTTGAGGGTCCCGAAAATGATATTTCTAATAAACGTG
>PNEQ01062833.1:62894-102029 GCA_003012365.1 Medauroidea extradentata
AAAAATAAAAAAAAAAAAAAAAAAAAAAAAAAAAAAAAAAAAAAAAAAAAAAAAAAAAAAAAAAAACATAATCCAAAGCAATAGTTTTTACCAACTGTCCGAGAAAATTTTTTCCTCGAGTAACGGATTTCTGAAGAAAAATCTCAAGGTTGGCAAATACCATTTTCTAGCATGTAGGTGTAGATTTCTGTTGGTGTTATTAGCTTTTATTTATCTACCACACGTTCTTAAGTACGGTGAAATATACCTATACACTATGCACACACACTTCTGTCTTTCAATTAAATAGGTAGTATAAATAAACACATATCCTACGGGCCGATTGCACAGACATGTTGAGTAAAATCTAAGGCCTCTCAGAGTAAAATGTGAGAAATTTTCATTGTAGGGACAAAAAGTGAGTGAAATCTAAGGAAAAACTGAGGCATTCTTAAGATGTCCTCAGACCTTCCTTAAGATTTTCTCATGCTGCAAATCAATCATGGCGGCAGTAAATAGAGGTTAGAATGCCACATGGGAGAGAATATTACTCTCATTTTGAATTTATTGGTAATATTTTAGAGTAGGAACTTAACCATCGTGTAAAGGAAAGACCACACCGGTATCTACAACATAATTTATATTCGTTGTACAGTTTTACATGAAAGTGACGTCGCATTTTAATGGCACTTTTGTATTCAAACCAAATGGTTACGATACCATTTTATAAACAAAATCTACGACGTATTTGTTATCATACTTATTTAGCATTTTTTCAGCTTTAGTGTGCGTAGTGATCTAAACATTGATTATCAAATCGCTGTCATGTAAGTTTTGTGTGTTACAAATGGAAAATAATATACATTTTAGCTACCTTCGCAAGTCGATGCATGAAGAGAAATTACTTTTCTCGACAATATTGTGGTAACACTTCACCTCAACTGAGGTATCTCAATTTCCTGACTGTGCAATGCAGACGAAAAATTCTCATATTTTACTCAATTTCTCCTTAGTTTCACATTTACCTCAAGATTTTCCTCACTTGACTCTGCAATCGTCCCTAAATGGGGAAAAATATCAGTAGCTTAAAAAGTCCTCACTTTACCGCCAGCGGCGTATAGCTACGTGGTAAATGGGACATGCATGACCATACTATCACACGTGATATGGTTATCCATTAGGTATCGAGTCCCGTTCGAGATGAGTAATTCCTGTCAGGGATGCGTACATTACGCACGTCTTTGTGTCCGTATGACGTTGTGTTGATGCATTCCAGATACAGTACGTATGACGTCAGTAAGTTTGAAATTTCGGAGAGCTCTTGCTGTCTGTGTGTAGTACGTGTTTTATTCTATATCAAATATCAGTGAACATTTTTTATTCTAAAATGAATATGTGTTGTTTATTCCAGAGTATGTACAGTAACACTTGCATTGCACTGTAGCAGGCATTACAAAACGTTTGCAATAAATGCTGAAAGTAGTGACGAAATTTAATGAAGTTAAATGAAATGAGTTCTAGTAAGAACAAGGATAGTGTGTTTCATATTAAATTATATTCGGTGGGGCTCAGCCATGTTTTATGATATCGCTTTCTGACGAAAACCATTTCCTGCAATGAGAAAGCTTCGTTCTCTCGCTCTGTCGTACACTGTAAAAAATTTGGTAAATTTACTCTACATGTAATGGAAGCTAATTACCTCTACAAGTGAGGGAAAATTACTCAACAAGTGTCAAGGAAAGTTACTCAACTGGTAATGTAATTTTTCATTACATATTGGCGCAGTTCTCTAGGACAATTTGACATAACGCGCGAGCGAAATTTCTTAGTAGTTTGTGTGGCGAATACACTTACCTTGATGAAATTTCCACACATATTCGGAAATCAGATTTCCCTCTCAAGGTTGGGGAATATTACCATACGTGTGATGAGAAACATTACTAACTTTTTTTACAGTGTACTCTAGGCGAACAATTGAGACAGGCAGAGTGTGCTCTCTCTCTCTCTCTCTCTCTCTCTCTCTCTCTCTCTGACGTAGTTGTGATGCATTTACGAGAGCGAGAGCACGAAAGAGCACTCTTTGGGTGAATTGAGACTCGGCCTTATTTATCTCAACCTACTTCTGTAAATAAACATGGCGGACGGCAGAGAACACGCGACACAGTATGAAACTTCCCTCACTTATCTTATACAGAAACGGCCAGTACCTAAGCATACAGAAACGGCCAGTACCTAAGCATACAGAAACGGCCAGTACCTATGCATACAATTTATCACTTGCATAATGTTTGTCACATAGAAACAAAATTGCATTTAAACAAAATATACGGATGTTACTGTATTTTAAAGTACGATCAATAAATAAACTTATTTAATAAATTTTAAGAAATAAATTTTTTCCTCCAAAAGTAAGCTCTGAATCCAGTACTACCTGGATTACCGAAGATCGGATTATCGCAAGTATACTTGAACATATTAAGGGCGAGGTCTACAGCAATTTTCATCACCATGTTTATATTTTTCATGTGTACCAGCTACTTTTTTTTTTATTTTAGACACAAAATGTGACTAAATTTATCTTTTATGAAATTTTTTATCTCTCATAGTTTTCCCGTAACAGCTTGTTAAAGTCGAAATTGGCATGTTTCTGTTTTAAGGACTACACTAAAACCAACTGACATACCAAACTTAAAAAAATTCACAGTGGATAATGACGTCGCAGGCTACAATGTCACGTACATAAAAACAAATAATAAAAACGTTTTACAGTTATATAAAAATACTGACACTTAAAACAAAAATTTTAAAAATTTAATATTTTTTTAATGCAATACTATTTTATTTTATGGTATAACATAGCTGAATTTGTAGCCTACAACATCGTTATTCACTGTGGATTTTTTTTGTTTAGTTACTGAGTTGGTTTTAGTGTCGTCCTTAAAACGGAAACATGCAAATTTTGTCTTTAGCAAGCCATTACGCAAAAACTATGCGAAATAAAAAATTTTTATAAGAGGAAATTTTGGTCACATTTCGTGACTAAAACAAGCAAAAAATAACCGGTACACATATTAAAATAACAAAATGTTAATGAAAATTGCGATAGACCACGCCCTTAAAAGCTTTATTTGCTTCGAAATTCAGTGCACTCAACGATTACGTCTTCGCCGAGAGAAATAACCTCAAATTAAGGTTGATTCTATTACATGTTACAAAAGAGTTTGGCAAGGGACAATGTCTATCTCTAGTTGCGCCAGTGTAGGTAAGAGCTGTAAACTGGTCAATTAGAGTTTTCGTGAATTTCAAGTTACATTAAATTGATAATTTATAAACTGAAATGTTCATGGTTTTCTCTTTAAAATTAAACTACTTAATTTTTACCAAGGCAAGTTAAATATAATTTACTATGGTTTCGTATTTTATTAGACCAGAGTTATTAGAGAAGAATTTTTTTTTCCTGTACCAACTCTCCCAAAAGAAAATGCATTCTCTTTCAAAAACCCCGTTCACAATTGACATGACGCAAATAAACTAACATAGCATAAGAAAGCGAATATCTCTGATACGAATGGTGGCGTTCACAACTGATACTTGTACTTGTGACTTATGTGGCGTAAATTGCTGGTTTCTACGCCAAGTTTTTATGCCGGTCAATAAGAATGTGAAACGTCGTAAGAGTAGTTGGCGCGAAAATGTTCGTCTAATAACAAATTAGTTCTGTCTCGTTCATTGTTTTCTGATTGGTCAGGAAACAATTTATTTCGAGCTGATTATGTACGGGCAAATTTCGCATGTTATGCTGTGTATGTTATGTTATTTTTACCATACCGATTGTGAACGACCCTAACGGCGGATTCACAACCACAACGTACGTACGTACGAACGCACCTGCATTACGTATTAGAGATTGGATTCACATCAACAGTTGATATAGATATGCGGGGAAATTTTTCATGTAATAAAATGTCTGTAATATATTGTCCAACTTTATTTTTATTTTTCGACGAGAATTAAATAATTTATGACCACAGTATAAATTAATTCTAAATACAGTTAAGTCTTACGTTTGCACATGCTGCATTCACAACGACCACTTAGCGTACGTACGTACGTACGAAGTAGAAAGTTGATCAACTGTATAATGTACGTACGTACGCTACGCGAGGATGTGAATGCTAGCATGCACACTCGGCTTTTCTACTTTTACATGTACGTACGCGCGTACGCTAAGTGGTCGTAATATAACCTGTAATAGAATTAACCGAAGCCCAGTTTACACCGAAAAAAAAAAATAGCAGCAACAATGTTAATTACAAAATGTTATCAACACATTCTAAGCTATAGTACACTGTTTTATAGCAATATTGATAACGAATGTGTTATTAACATTGCTGAAAACACCAACGATACCTACAACGTTGTGAGAATGATCAACAGAATTTAATAGCAACGTTGATGACGAAAATACCTACAACATTGCTAGTAAAATTTGTTACCAGCATCCTTTGATCTAGACCGCCCTAGAATGAGTCGGGAAAATAATGTTATCAACTGTATTGATGACAAAGTTATTAACAATTTTAACATGTTTCTAAAATTCATAATTTTTGTTGCTAGCAAATGTTTTCTACAAAATGTAGGTAACAAGTGTTATTAACATTTTTTATGAGTATTAACAAAGTTAATAACATAATGTTGACAACTATGTTGATAAAATGATGTCTACAATTTTCAAGCATTTTTACAACGTTGTTAATAACTTTGTTGAAAACACGTGTTAATAGCAATGTTATCGTTGGTGTAAACTAGGATTTACCATACAGGAAGTTAAGCATTCAAGAGTGGACACGGCCATGTTAACAAACGAGCCGCTAAGAAAGGGGCATCATTCACTGGCAACTTCGGAAACTTAAACTTTTAGTTTACAGGTTGGCTACGCAAAGACGTTATCTAACCTGTTCAAATGTTTGGGGAAGTAGAACGTTTGCACACGCCCCATTTTGCGCGTAAATAAACTGAATCAGAATTATTTGTAGAACAGAGGTACCTCCTGATCTTCCCCATTATTATAACATTTAATTAGAATTATTCCACAAACACCAAAACAATTTACGATTGTAGCCATCACGAGCAGTCAGAGCAGTCACAAGGTCGCGAGTCTCATGGTAGACAACTTAACCGAAAAGTTATTGTAACTGAAAACGTCCATTACTATAAATTAATAAATATCTAATATTTACGCAATAAATGCTTGACACTCTAGTATCATAAACCACTACACATTGTGTTTATACTACACATAATATTTACTTTGTAATGTTGTCGGTGCATGATGCTCTTCAAATTAGTGGCCCTAGCCGCCCACAAGTAAATAAACATGGCGGACGAGACGACAGAGAACAAGAGAGGCGTGGCGAGTGTACAACTTCGTGCTCTCGCACTCTTTCTGGACAGTAACTACAGTCAGAGAGCGCTCCTCGTGGCGTACTTGCGACGTAGCCAGCGAAGGCGAGAGCACGAGTGTACGAACAGACACACTAGAAGACACGGCCCAAGATGGCCGGCCATGTTGGGGACTCACCTTGTTTGCTTCTCGAGCCGCCGCACTAGCGCCGCGGAGCGTCGGACAAACGAACCACCTCGGCAACTGCAGACACGTCTGAAATCCGCTCGACCGTTCGAATTTTTTCGCACGTATTTTGTTTTTTCCAAACCTTTTCCTTTCGCCTTTCCCCGGATGCCGAGCACAGGTCGGGGGAGACCGGAAACGACGCGGGACGGCCGGTGAACTACTTCGGAACGCGTCCCGTGTGTGCAAAGGGGAGAATAGCCGTGACCTTGAGACGCCCAGCAGGGACTCTGGCCCGCAGGAAGGTGGGCGGGCGCTGCGTAGCGGCACGCGGCGACTGGTCACTCGTTCTCCGTCCGTTAGCCAGCGTCTGTCTGGCGGGGGCAACGCTGCCAGCGTGTCGGCTATGGTGAGGCCGGGCCCTCATCGCATATTCGGCCAAGGCGCGTTGTTTGTCGCACGGCAGGCTCATGTTTAAAAAACCTGGCGACTAAGCTCACGCCACATTGAGAGCGAAAACGGCCTATGTGGGGGCCGAGCGACGGAACAAACAATTATATGCTGCAGGACGGTAGGGTAAGATTTGTGTATGGGCAAGGGGGAAGTCTCGAACCTCAGAATATTATAAATTTCAACGCTTGCCCCGTACCAAATCACACAATAAAACGGGAAAGGGGGGAGGTGGTCCGAGGGCCATGAGAAAATTTGAATTTCAAGGCGAAAAATTGTGCTGTCTAAACAGCTCCGTAAGGTAACGGGGGTCTGGGTCCCACGACCCACCAACCCCACCAAGTTTCCAGGTCTAGTATTCATTTTGGCGGGGGGGGAGGGGGCGATAGACAATTGAAGGCCTTGGAGGATGAAGGAGGCATGTCACATTTATGAACTTCTCAGGAACGCGCAATATAAATTATTTTGGAAGAAACATTTCCAAGGTGCGTTTAAGCTTCACAATACTTGTAATAAGTTCGTAGCATATGTAAAGCAAATCATCAAGATTCACCAAGTTGGATATTGCTTTACTCTCAGAAGTTTAAAAATGTTACATACCCCCTTCATCCACCAAACACTTCAACTGTTATATAACTGTAGCACGCTGGACCCGCATTCAGGAGGATCGGTTTCCATTCCAGATCCAACCTTCCTGATTTAGGTTTTCCGTGGTTTTCCGAAATCATTCTACACGACTTTTGGAATGGCTCCTTACTTCAGGCCATGGCTGATTCCTTAGTTTCCTGTCGGCCTGAGTCACTGGAACCTTCTCTGATGATTTCGCAATCTGCGACATGTAAAGACAGGGAATCGTAAGCCAAGATGGATGGAATTACTGTAGTTTTTTATTGTTTGGTTGTTTACAAACATATACCGTAGGCGAGGGTAAGGTTAATTCTACTACAGCTTGGAAAGAAAATGTGTTTTCTTATGGGAGAGTTTGGCACAGAGAAATTTTCTGCCGCTAGTTTCGTTGCCATCGCAAATGTACCAGAAAATATATCGAAGCTCTAGTAAAATTAAATTTAAAAAAATAGACTTGGAAACAACAGAAGTCATTTAACTTAATTTTAAAGAGAAAATAAACCAATTTCCCGTTTTAAGATATTAACTTTATGTAAATTAAAATTCAAGAAAGTTCTCTGATTGATCAGATTGCACTCAGCTCAAGCGGCAGAAATTTTCCCTGTGACAAACTTTTAACACTGATATTTTTTAATCTTAAGTAGAATTAACCTTAGTAAGGGTAACTTAGGACTCGTGGGGTAGCTCTGGGAGACGTTCATACTATTTTTAATTTATATTACTGTCAACTGTAATTAAATATTAATTAAATGCCTAGTTCAGAATTTATCGCAAGTAAATTTCTTTATTCAGAGCTACCATATATGTGAAAAAATAATAATTTTCTGTGACGTTTGAAAGGCATCCGAATGTTCAAAGTCACCCCTGCTTACGACATTAAAAATTATATAAATATCGTGGTCTAGTAAAATACATTATCCATAACGTGCAAGCAAGCATGATGAAAGAATTAGTCATATTGCATTATATTATGAATATATTATCGCAATTTCAAGAACAGGTAATGCGTACATATGCTGAAAATCGGTGACTTATAACGAAGAAATCTCTATACTTTAAAGCGCTATTATAATATTTAGTTTGTAAATTCAATGAACATATTGTTTCTATTTATGAACGGAAAAATTCAACGAGTGGAGTGAGACCCCGACTTAAAGGTTTGTCGTCAAGCGAGTACAATGATTAATAAACTTGTATTTGTTGTCGTTGCTTACGTGCTTCATTCTATTGTGTAATACAGAATTATAAACGTGAGCACTTTGTAACTGCGTATTTGAGAATATTTATAAAACTTCACTGAGTTTCATGGTAGCTTGCGAAATCGGGGTATGTACTTATATTATTCACGGCTATTAGCGATACGCTGTTCTCTGACACACAGGAAGTTTAGCGAAGATAAGAATGGCGTTGAATGATTGGTGTTTTGCTGGATTTTGTGCTTAAGAGGGAGTGGTACATAATTCAACGCTAAAAGCATTAATCTATAACTGTAAGTTTCTTAAAGCCAATTTGCGAGAATTAAACAATAGCAATCCTAGACAATAGTTTTAGCCGACGTTTTAAACAAAACAGTTTCCAGTGTTACGAACTTCTGAGGCACAATCTCTGACGCCGGAACCTCGTACAGTTGATTGCGGCGCAAGAGATCACGCGTAACGAATGAGTAATTCTGGATATATATTTAGTCATAAAGTTGGCAAATATCATTATCTATGATTGTCATTGAGTACCACGCACACTTAACCAGTGACTAAACCAAACACGGCCTTTAACAAACGAAATCAAGAGTCTGTAAAAACTTTTTGGAAAAGGTAAGACTCTTCAAGTAGACTTCCAATATTCCGTTACGTAACTTCTGTTAAATTGACTTCGAATACTAGCAGCAAAGACAATGTCAGACCTGCTAGTGGCTGTTAAATGCAAATAGACATTCAATAAGAGATAAATGAGTATCATTACTCTTTAATACTAGAGTTACCATATTAACATTTCCCCTTTTTGAGAGGTGGCTGTGGTTGGCGGAGTGGCTAGAGCGCTCGCCTCCCACCATGGCAATGAGGGTTCAATTCCCGGCGGGGTCGGTCACCGGATCTTCACGTGTGGGAATCGTGACGGACGATGCCACTGCTCGGCTGGCTTTCTCACAGATCTCCAGCTTCTCCCCCCTCCCCCCCCCCCGATTTCGGTGATACTCAATAACCCACATCTTGTCACCCCTTACCATCACTAAAGACCTAGATAATAAGAGTGCGTAGTAGATAAATAAACGCTGAAAGCGTAAATGGATGTCTACGTTTTTTCGAATCAAATATGGATAAAATATTCAATGACAATCCTACATAGTGATATTTGCCAACTTTATGAGTAAGTATTTATCCAGAATTAGTAATTCGTTACGCGTGATGTCTTGCGCCGCAGTTAAATGCACGAGGTTCCGGCGTCAGAGTTTGTGCCTCAGAAGTTCGTAGCACTGAAAACAAATTTGTTTAAAACGTTGGCGAAAACTATTGTCTAAGATTGCTTTTGATTAATTTTCGCAAATTGGCTTCGATAAACCGATAAACCTACAATTATCGATTTATGCTTTAAACGTTGAATTATGTACCACGCCATCTTAAGGCGCCCGCCTGCCTGCCATGTAAACAGCACTGCAGCATGCTAGCATAACATATTTTCTAAGAAACTTCTCAACAAGTTTCTATCTAATGTGTGCATTTACGAAAAGAACAAACACATCAAACTATTTCGGACGGAGCCCCTCAAAATGGCTAATAACGGCATTTCCAATCTATTATAATTAAATAATTACTCACGATATTCGTGAAACTACAATACGTAGGTGTATTGGACTTTGCTTAAAACTTTCCACCAATATAAATATGATATCACCACTGAAAGTGTCAGTCAGGCGAGTGTCCTACGATACCACAGCACGCCGTTTTACAGTCTTGCGGTAGAGGCGATACCGCACCAGATGAGCCGGTCAATATCGCTCTTAACGCTGCGCCTCACTTACACAAACACACGGCCACCAGGTGGGCGCTTAAGTTCCGACCTAACTTTCTTCACTTCACTTCTAAGAGCGTATTGATCGTTTTTGTATATTTAAGGCCTAGTTCTTTAGTTTTGCAGTGGTTTAGAAAAAAATATTTAACGCAAATGAATACATATGTCAAACATTCATTCTGGCAGTTTTAACACTTATATATCATCGTTTGTATCTTAACTTTTCTGTTGCAATTTTTATATTTTTGCCCCTGAAATATTACATATTTTGTTGTCAAAATAAGCAAAATATGAGCGAAATAATTTTTTTCTAGCAAACAGTACATTATTTTTAATAACCGGTCGGGCGAAATCGTGTATCGTATGACTGTACACAGTCTCAATTTTTTTCAAAGCATTTGGTTTAAAAAAAAATTCAGTTATTTGCAATTTGTTTTAAATATATGAAAGACCGTGGCCTTAACATTGACCCTTATTAACAATCCCGAACATAATTAATTTTTATGATTTTTCAGGCGTACTCTTTTTTTTTTACATGTTTTTGTACTTATGCCTAACCTAAATGTTACTTCACATAGACCTTTTCCAATGAAATGTTACAAACTTGCTTCTGAAGTTCAAACTTTTATTATTTGATTTTAGAAGCGATAATAAATTCTTCATACTAAGTTATTAAAGAATAATAAATGGTTTTTGCAATACGTGGGGCGCATATTTGGTCTCCTGAAATTCGAGTGTCAGTGAATTTTTTTTCTACTTTCTACTTTCTCGTATAAACTCTAGACAATTGTTTCAAACTTTAACTTCGTTATGTTCGTTCACAAGACTGTAGGCTTAAACAGTTTCCGACGATTCCCCACGAGAGAATCAAGTATACACGTAGGCTACAGGAGCTGAACTCTTAACGAGAAAATCCAATACCAGTCCCACTGAATATATGAACACAACAGAGAAAAAGTATCAAAAGCAATCTGCATTATATTGCCGAGTAAAGTCACTGGCAAGAAGCTGCGTTTACAGTTTATACTGCGGTGGTGAATCTGAAATTCCCTTACCTAGTTACACTCAAAAAATGAAAAACACTGCAGTAAAGTGCATTTACATCCAAGGCGCTTATGAAAATTAAAACGCTGGAATAGGGTAGGTTATCTCAGTCACGTGACCAGGTGTTATTGAGTACCGATATGTTTTAACCCCCGCAAAGCTATTCAAGGTTTTAAAACGACAGGAATAATAGAAGCCTACATATTATCTACATGATAAATATTTTGCTAAATGCTACATCCACAGTGCATTCTTTACACGTATTACGTTTATATTCAATTTTAATATTAGCTTAAGTAGTTGACCGAGTGGGCATCAGTTGAAATTTTGAACACGGGTAAACTTACCTGGGGTAATATTCCAAACACCAAAATGTTTGGCAGACATACCCTACCCTCGTGTAATTTCATAATCTCCTCCTGTGTTGTTTTTAATCAAGGAAGATTTATTTTTGCCCAGCAATAACCTACATGTTACCATCATTACGGATGCGAGCCTCGTAACAACACGGGCGGTTCATTTCTCGCACCCGAAAAAACTTACATATTCAGAGCACTGAGCGTAAATTTATATACCTACTTACATTTGCAGTGCCTGCTTGCTGCATTGTCCTCCACAGTATATGTAATAAACTCTTTCCTGGAATCATATTATTCATGTTCGCGTGTGATGCTGCTTCTGAAATTCTCCTGAATGCCATTGCCATCTCCGAAGCCAGGAAGTCGGTTGTCTCTTGGAATCCTGAAAATTTTAGGTCGTATTACCTACAGAAACTACTGCAGGATGAGCTAGTTGTGCTGTATTTACACCCGCAAGAGGATTTGAGGCTTTATGAATAAGTATTTTTTTACAACATCAGGCTTTAAAAATTTAACTAAAATACTAATAATATTTTTTTTTATTTCAAGTCTCCAACTTTCTTCAGGATAGCCGTCAATTACTTACTCATGTTATCTTAGGTACCACTGTATGGCTATTCGCTTCTGTATATGTGTTAGACCGTAGGTCATTCTAATAGCCAAATACTAGCACATAACTTAGATCCAAGATATAACGTATCCATATCTCTTAGGTAGGCCTATATCTCTTGAAGAAGAATAGTATTCTAAGTCATCACAGCCTAATATAACCTCACCCAACCTAAACTAATAAACTTATCTGACAGAATCCAACCTAACCGCATCTAATCTGACCTTATACAACCTCATTCAAACTAACATTACGCAACTTAACCTAACAAAACCCAACCTAATCTATCGTGAACTAACCTAACTTAAAGATCATTATATTACCCATCTTAATTTAAATAAACCTAACATAATCTAAGAAAATCCAACCCAACCTTTTAAACTAATTTAATCTAATCTTACGTAACGTAACAGAACTCTGAGCCCAGTAAAACCCAACCTAACCAAACCCAGCCAATCCTAACCCAACATGACGTATGTACCCAACCGGTTTTCGTTACGATAATTTTAATATTTTTCTTTATGTAACAAATCACCTCCAATTAAAGTTATTACTAAAACGGACGTTTGCGTAATTAGTTCTTATATTGTCACATACAACATTAATAACATTTTCTTACGTACAAGCGTAAGAATTATTGTGACCTTAAAGAAGGTTTTCGCAAAGTATTGTTCCTTGAGTATCCATTACGGAAAATATGCATTTTATTGTGATAAAAATTACTACTCAATATTTTTTTTTAATGTTGAAATTAAATTCGAGGAATTTTTGCAGTGTTGATAATTTCAAGTATTTGTCTTTGATATAAGCCTACAATCTAAATAGTACATTTCTGAGCGTTTCTAAAGTTTCTGTAACCGTATTTACCGAGCTCTACATATTGCATAGTCAGGTTCTGAGCTCCAAATACAGCCAGTCTGCTTCTATAAGTTGGACACGATAAAGTGAGCACTTCTGAAGACCATCTTATCCAGAATAATAATTATCATTTATTCTGAACTCAGGAGTTAACTCTCGAGCACGGTACAATATGTACATTTCAGTTATTACTTACGTTGATAGCATTTCACTGAAAAGTGGCAGGGAGCTGTCAAAAGTAACTAAACATAAAAATCATTAGGGTTTCAAAAGTGCTTACTATATGCCGAACCACCTATACCACAAATCGTCTTTATTTTGATTGTGTGAACCCTCTAAGCCGTTTGGACGTCATTAAGTGTAAGGGAACCAACCTATAAAGTAATTTATTTTGAGATAGGCCTAATAATACAATGTAGAAGGACAAAGTCCGAAGTGATGTCCTAGAAAGTCAAACAACTATTAAATCAAAATTTTCGAACCAAAATAAAATCCCAGAAAGAAATTTATTCTACAACACAGGAAACTTCAACCTTGAGTATCTCAGTTTCAGTGTACTGTAAATTGGTTCCTGTCTGCTTAAGGGGTTTGGAAAAGCACGATGTCGAGTGAACGACTGGAATACTCTATCCTCGATAAAATATAAACTACTCATAATTCTATGAGATTTTTTCCTAAGTACATATTATATTAGCGGACATTTATTTATGTAGCTCTATGCGGTAGTATGCTTTGCTTACGAGTAAAAAAATTAAGTACGATATTTAGATAAATAAGGGCTTGAAACCGCAGAATCCGTAAAAATGGAAAACAGTAATATTTATAATTTTCAGTGAGATAACGTCTAAGACTCTATGATAACCGAAAAGCAAAAGTATTTGCGTTTTGATTTTAAAATAATTCTAACATCCGTAAACCACACGAACCACTCGAGCAGAAGTTTTCGGAGCCGGATCCCTGTTGTGCTATTTTAGTAAGTTTTATTTTTTAAATTCTTAAAGGCAGCAGATATCGCAAAATTGTTACGTAGAAATGTTGGACATTGTTTAAATTTTGGTTAATTATTGATTTTAAGAAAATTTATTTAAGTCGATAACTACCCAAAACTATATAAACCTATGTTTTGAAAAAAATATGCAACGTAGTATAAACAATTTCCAACATTTTATGTAACGGATTTGCGATATTTCCTCCCTTTCAGGATTTAAACAAATAAAATCGCAAAAAAACAGCGTAAAAAAGAACCCATTGCCTTAACGCCATCCATTTATTTTACACCATCAGTGTTCTCAACAACAACTGGAGATGAGTGTATCCCGCAAGAAAGCACGTTTACACGACCAGTTTTCTGCTACAGCACGTCCGCTTTAAGTAAGGAATGAGGAAGGCGAGGAACCACGTTTATAGGCGTTGTTTCGTTCGTGACGCAGCGATGGTTGCAGTTTTAAACTGTTGTGTTGGCTGTCGTGCACGTCACTAGTTTCATCCACAAAACAATGCGGAATTTATTCACTGTTGTTGAGACGTTCTTCACGTACAGTCATAACATTTCTACTCGTTACAACTATCATAATATGAGGTGTACTCTTCTCAGTACTACATTCAAGGTGAAATAGAGTTTAATGAGCTTAATCCCATGGGGTTCTATTTATAATATTTTTCGAATGTTATGACTATTTTTCAAAACTTAAAAGGACGCAGCTATCGTAAAATCCATTAATGTAATAATAGTCAGGAGGTGGCTTCTTGTGACGCATTTGAAGCCGCTTTTTTGGGTGTTACGTCCTGGCACTGAGGAATTTTGAGGTTATTAACACTTGTATTTATTCACCTTTAAAAAATTAAAAACATCTCAGATGGTAATGAAAATAATATATGTAACTAATGCTATTGGTTAACTATTCATTAGCTTGAACCAGTGGCTTGATTATAGCGAACTTATCACATAACGATAAGTTATAAGAGCCCGTGGTAGCCATGATGTGACACCCTAAAAGGTGCTTCATGTATGTCTCATACACTTCTGTAGGAATGCCACCCGGTGGTAAAATCGCTCCATTAAAGTGTTAAAAATTGGGTTTACGGTGTAGTGTTTTTTAGACGTATATTTGTATAATTGTAGCAAGTTATTGACTTAAAATAAAATTTCATTAAATCAATAATAAGTCAAAACTGTATTTTTTTTTTGTTTTGAAAAAATTATACATACCAAAGACAATTTATCAACATATATGTAGTTCAGTCTTTGGTATTTGACACGTATAATAATGTCATGTTGCTATATGAGGAGCATTTTTTCAAAAATAATATCTCCAAAAAAAAGTTAAAAGTAGGACACCCATCAGAGCAACAATGAGGTACCAAAAATGCACTGTTTTAGATATGGCACATTGAATTTTGACAAAGAATGGAAATAATACATTTAAAAAAAAAGGGTTTTGGATATATAAATAGACCAGCAGGACAGTAAATGTTTCAAGGTTGACAACTATGTATCCATAGGTTGCAATGATGCTATCTCTTTCGACAGAATGGCGGTAATGTATATGGAGAGTGGGACATTCAAATACAATAATGTATTGATCTATTCAGTTTTGAAAACAACAAACGTTGCAATGTATATATTATAACCAAGATTTATATTGACTTTTAATGAGGAAATGTGGATTTATTCAGTTTTGTTACCAAAATACATTTTCCAATAGCTTTCCCAACGGTAAATATTCACTTTAGATCAAAACCCATTCCACCATCCTATATTTAGTAGACGTGGTTTATACAGATTTGGTCATAAACAATATTTTCAATTTTTTGGAGATATTGCGTTTTGAAAAACTGATCCTCATATCTAGTTTGAGTGCTATGGGACTAGAACGAGTGAGAACAGGACCTGGAGGCTATAAGGCCGACTTTTGGCCGTTGGTCACTTGCCTCATCGCCTTTAAGCGAAAGTGCGCTCAACTGACATTCTATCATTCCCTCAATGACAACCAGGCCCTCGGCCAAACGAAGGTGGCCGAAGTTGCATGTTGAAATTACGCAATGAAAAGCAACTTATTTAGTATTATCACACGTTACATGTAGCAACTAGAATTATGTCATGAAGATAACACAGAGCTACCAATGAGTAAAAATCAAAATGGTTTTCAATTTCGTGTTCTGATGTTGGATTTTTTTGTACAGGTTTTTTTTGCAGCAAATTTTGACCGTCTTCGGCGAAGATTCTCGTCATTTAAGGTTGAACTATAACTCTAGTTATACAGGATGTTGCAAAATTGCATATCAAAATTTTGGCTGGAACAGTACTCATATCCAAAGGAACAAAAATGTAATATAAACACAGGTTATAAAATGCACAGTTTCTGTTCATGACGCACAGTGCAAAACTATACTGTAAAAAACTTCCTAAAATATTTAGGAAGTAATTAATCTTAACGCAGTATGGGACAGTTGTTATACTTCCGCCTTGTAAACATGCAAACTTTTACAAATGTTACAATACAAGTCTAGTACCTTCAGTATACATTTGCCTGTTTTATAAAAAAAAGTTTAGGAGTGCTACAATAGATGCCTGGACATACCTACTTTCTTAGCGCTCCTATATGCAAGTGTGGCAAATTACAAACAATTTTTTAGAATGTAGAGACAGGAAAAATTCGCGGGTTCACTGAACTATAGACTAGCCTCCAAGAATATAGGCTATGTGTTCTGAAGAAGACAACATCTGCTATTTGACAGCTCATTGACACAGTAATACCACACCGCGGGCATAAATCCGGTTAGTTCTTTGTTGTTGGCTCCGCTCCCTGCAGGAGGTGTCAAATATGACTACAGTACGGCCAATTGCAAAAGTGGCTCTTACTCACAAGTGTTTGAATTCTAGCTTGTGCTCAAAAGAAAATGCGAAATTTTCAGGTATCTATGCAAATAGCACGGACTGTATTATGTTATTGCATCTGACAATGCCTACCGTCCAATTAAAACACGACTCATCTGGTATACGTGATGTCCAGAGAGGATGGTATATCGCGAAAATGTTTTGTACCAACATACCCTTGAAATCGTTTTAGATAGTTACAACACACATGAATAGGTGACGTTCTACGTCTGACACAGCGTAGTCGTCTGCAAACCAATACTGGGCATCAAATATTACAACAGCGGGATTCTTATTGGCTCTGTCAAATAGGGCAACAGCTCCAATAAAAGCAAAAGCCAGTCATCTTCTGGTAAACTGAACGTGCGTTGAAACCCAGCAAAAAGTCAAGTTTTCCCGCGATAAATCACCCTCTCTGTAATGATGTCCATAAGCAGCCGTATAACTGAGAGATAGAAAATTTCGCGAAAAGATTTTTGCAGCACTTTGTTTCAGTCCCCTACGTACGCTCTGCTTTGTGGTCAGTGATTGGATGCCTTGTCATACAACGTCTGGAGGTTAAACCCGCAAATCACAGACGTGTTGTGTCAAATTTATCCATGTACAGATTGGCACAGTCAAATGCATAACGACTCGTCACATAAACACTCTGTCAATAGCCATGAATAAAGGTACGTCAATGTCGCGGATTCGTCTGGCAGTAGCATAGACTTGTCAGTCCTATACACGCACTGGACACAGTCGATTATTAATTGGCTTACAACTGTACAAGCTGGTAGTACGCGATAGCCCTATAAATTTTTTCCTTATTTACTACTGGCTTGCAATAGTCAAATGCGTTTCATGACAGCCACCAGAAGTATACATTTTTGACGACCAACCTGACCAGGAATGTATCTGCGAAATAGACGTACCTCTAACCATGAAGTTGAGCTGCAGGTGTGCACGTAAGACACTGAAACAAAGTGGGGCAAAAATATTTTCACCAAAAATTCTCGTCCCTACGTATAACATACACACCACATGAATCCGTGGCTAAATTGCGGATAAAAATGTTAGTGCCAAAATTGTTACGACGTACCATAGAACGGACTACGTCCACTCTTGCACTATTTAGATATCTTACTACTACTACTACTGTTCTGACATGCATATTATGGGCGCAGGTTCAAATCCCTAGCAGTACAAACCCTATTCAAATTTTACTCGGCGTAACATTCATAAACTACTATCTGGACATGGAGCACTAGATGGGACTTGCTTCGTACTGTGTTGCCACATCGTGCAGGAAAATGTCATCGTACTGCGATTTGGCACTAACATTTCCGTTTCCAATTTATCCCAGGCTTCATATGTTGGGCTTGTTATGCGGCAGTTTCTGGACACCCTGTACATATGCCAATAATAGCTGCAATAGTATTCCAAATTAACATGAGCCAGCCCTTGCGTTATGCATAGAACCAGTGATTTTTGGTGAAAATAATTATGCAAAAATTTATTTCAATAGCGTAAAATGAGGTGATTAGAAACACTGGGGCGAATAGAAGAAAAATTAGAAATAAATTCCTAGCCGACACCTTTTGATTTAAAAAATATATATAATTACTATAAAACTATTAATTGTAAAATTTTTTTAACTTGCCTACCTAAAAACAGAAATTTTAAAACAGAATAAATTCTGAAAATGTTGCTTTAAAATTGTGTTTCTATTCATCCCAGTGTTTCTGATCACCCCGTTTTACGGTACCTTTCGTGAACACCTGTTCCTCTGATTCACGGTCGGTGGTTGTAAGTTTTAAACTTTCGGAGTCTCGGGGTCCTACCCGCAAATCACTGACGTGTGGTGTCGCGGTAACATTGCTCTGCTTGGTGCAGTCAAATGAGCCACGCCTCTGCCCTATTATATTCTGCCAATAACCACGAACCAGAGTTGCAGGTGTGCACGTAAGGCATTGAATCAAGTTGTTGCAGAATTATTTTCACCAAAATTCACTGCCTCTAGTTACGCACTGTGCATCACGTGCTGTGAATTATACTGCATAAACGGTTCGTTTTCAGGCCTATGTTGACATCACACCTTTTTTGTTTCTCTATATGTGAGTATTGCTCACCCAAAATTATGACATGCAATTTTGAAACATCCTGTATGCTCACTCACAGATGACAACTCTTCATGTAAGGTGGCCGTCCGGGGTGAAGGTATTTCGTGCGTCCCAGGCCTAGAAGTGCGGAAGTGATGAGGGCGACACAGCACGAGCCATCACGCCTCTAGGCGCAAGTCACTGAACTTGGCGTGCATTCTTCTCGCCGACAACTATCCTCTATGAGACCCCATCATATTATGACGTAATACAGACGAAAAAGTTGTACTGCGCATGCCTATACCTTTGAAAAAATTCTGCGTCAAGAATTTCGTACCAAAGAAGGTCGCAAAAATATCTCATTTTCGCTATTTTCAACAGCATGAAAGTAAACTTTATAGAGTTGAATGGAGGATCTAAAATGGATGGTAGACATGCGTTGTGACGGCGCCCGCCAATAGTGGGCATGTTTTGTCGGCGTTCTTCGCTGATCCAGCGGATCGCTGGGCGCCGGTTGTGTGGGTAGCCCCCCCCCTCCCTTAGTTTTGGATCTTACCACCTACCTCTTGGAAATGAGTGCGATGGTGGAAGACTATTTTTCTGGTGGATACGTTGATTGCGGATGGAGACAGTGCACACCGGTCCAGGGCATCGCTCGCCTAAAAAGAGGGACTCTTTATGATGTATGAGAATGGGTTTAACTTGGGTTTTAAAATATGAGTGTTTTACCTTTACGACCTTGTATTTTCTATGTATTTAGAATTTCTATAATACATGGATGATTTAAGTGAAATTGTGAGTCTCTCTTCACGTTGATGCTGGCATTCCGGTAATTTCTATCTTATAAGTGTGTGTTGTTTATATCGCTGTGCGTGGGCACAAGTCTTTCTTTGTCTAGGAGAATCGTGTGGTAGTGAAAAATGGCTCGAGGAAGGAATGGGTATGATGGCACGGGGGCTAGTTGCTGGTTCGCTCTAGAGGGAAACCTCGCCTAGGTCACAGACTAAATAGTAATACAAACGTGAAATGACGTGGCAGCTCTTTTGATACGGGCGAACTTCGCCGCTTATTGGCTGTCCGAGTTTGTTAATACCAGCCCCGTGTATGTTTGGTTTCTGTCTGTTACGGCAGGTTTCCAATTGGCCTGGCTACCAGCTAGCGGGGCAGCCGCCTTACGCTGATTGGCCCTAGGCTTGTCCGCCATGTTGCTGGGCGCGTAAACCATTTTGCTGGCGTGTGTGACTGAGTTCGCTGCTCCAACGGCTGTTTCACTTCTGTATTCCTTAATAATCTGAGCCTAGGTGTTGGCCTATGGCTCTTATTCCGTCGCAACGTGTAATGTTCTTTGAATGTTATTCCTAAGCAGACGTCATTCAAGCAAGCTGAATCAATTTCCGAATAATCTGGTAACGGCAGAAGCTCTGCACGTAGTTCAGGGGACAGCCACCTGAAAAAAAAGAGTTACCTTTGAAATTCCTCATTTAAACTGCGTGTCTGCAAGCTCGGTGGCAGAGCCCTGGTGCCTCATCTTACCCACCTACATGCCTCCCCCACCAGCAACTGCTCTCTGGAATTAGCGCTAGTGAAAGGGAGAGAAGTTTTCTGCACACGCCGAGCTGCAGGCGTGGTCATTACGCCTCGGCACGACCAGGACATTTTCACCCGTGCAAGCGCGCTCTTCAAGCGGGACCACATTTGGAAGGGATTTTAGAGGGGGAGACGCGAGCGAGGGAGTTACGCAACACCCGGTAGAACAAAAAAGCCGCCCGGTAATAGGTGGAAGGATTTATTATTATTATTATTTTTTACCGCGCAGACGCAGACTTTAAAAGTTTCTCTCCCTCTTTTCGCGTGGCTCAGGAACAAAGAATTGGCGGACCTGCGAATAACCCCCCTCCCTTTTTTTTTTACCAACCTCCCATTAGTTCTCACGCTTTCCAACTGTTCCCTCCCTCCCAGCATCCCACGCATGTAAGAAACCTGCCGGGGAAGGGAGTTTGTGCACTAGAAACTCGGGGTGAGGAACAGGAGAGATTATTTTTTGTGTTAGTAACTGAAATATTATTTTATTTATTCAATTTGTTGGACTCTGTTAATGAGCAAAGTGCTCCTGAGTATTGAGTTGATGAAAATATTTTTGGATATAATAGTATTAACAATAAGTTCACTACGTAGATCACAACATATTTTAACATATACTCATAAGTTAAGCATTAATTGTTTATATACATAACATACATCCTAAATTACCACACCATATTAAATATAATTATTACTACTATATGTGCATTACATAATTTTTTTATTCTGACTACCCAATTTAGTTATTTTATATTTTACATATGAATAAGTATACAACACATACTGTTTGAACAATGTGCCTAGCCTATATAATCCTATTTAAGTATACTTAATATCCAAATGTATTCAGAATACTGATCCTCACTCTTCATACATTCCAAAGAATTCATTAAGTGTGTAAAAGGGATATTATATATATTGTTACAAGTTTGAAGCACTAACTTTTTATGTGGGCAATTCCCATGAGTTCTTTTGGGATAGAGGTCTTATAATTATAAATAAAAGAGTTCAATTAAGTTCTGGATTTAATAGCTCACAAAGCTACGAAATACACAAAACAGTAATCAACTATAACTCTCACAACCCAATTAGTTATGCACACAATTAGTACTGTGCCACGGGACGTTAATTAACTTTGACAGTTAAAGCACAAGAATATTTACCATTAATCAATTAAAGACTACAAAGCACAATAAAAGTTCAGTCAGATATCCAATCAATAGTCTCTCAAATAGTGACAATGTATAACCTTAACAGTCCTAAGGGAGGATGGCTCACCATGTACAGTGCAGCACCCAGAGTGCACCACTGTCATCACTCTTGAGGTCTTCGGTTCGACTCCCGTCGCGCACCTTCTTCTTCACCTGTCGACCCGCAGCAGAAGCCCTCTTGTCTCACCCAGTACTGCTCCGAAGGTATGTGCCTGTAGCCTCACAGTAGACTCCGACGTCACCAAGACGTCTTCCTGACATCACCAAGATGTCCTCACCAGTCTCTCTGCACAAGCTTAGCACCTCCTCCGAGCAGGACCAATAACGAACTCTCGAAGCACTCCATCTCTTGAATCACCAGGTAGACAATCTCCTCAAGTAGCCAGTTACTGCCCTCCTCGACACAACACCGTCAGTGTTGTTCTCCACAGCTCGCCACCTCTGCAGCACTCCAACACAACACCGCAAGTGTTGTTCGTCCTTCCTGCAGCCCGCTGGCGTCACACAGCCTGGACACCAACTACCACGTTGCCATCCTCGAAACGCCACACCTCGTCAGCTCAGTCGCACCGACACAACACCTCCAGTGTTGTCTGTCTCTTCTGCAGGGAGCTGATGTTACTCAGCATCGACACCGACCATTGCCGCCGTGTAGCCATCCTCGTGATTCCGTCCCCAAGGTGTTGGGTTCTCATCTCTGCGCCGCCGCCAGTGTCTCCTCTCGGCCCGTCACTTCTCACGACGTCCATCGCCACCCAGTGGCAACTCCGCCCCTAAGGACGCTGCCTCACACCACTCTCGGTCTCACTTCATCTGCACAACTCACTACAAAACTATCACTTCCAGAATAAGACTTCCTGACTCTCCACGACTGACTTCCCGACTGACTCTTCAAGACTCCAGACTGACTCTTCAAGACTCCAGCCTGGCTCATGTTGCACAGTACCGAGGCTTTCATACGGCTCCTACAGTGACGTCAATGGCTGATGAAACATGGTGACCTGAAGTCTAAAAAATAGACATTACCTCGGTCGTACTTGTTGATAGTCACGTATTCGCACTGGCGTCATCGGTGCATCTCAGTGACGTCTCTCGGGAGTTGCAACATAGCTGCGAAAATCCATGACATCACTGGTTGACTCACAGGGCTGACCACTCAGCATGATGTAATATGCCTTCTGCCCGGCCAACATGCAACAATATATATATATATATATATATATATATATATATATATATATATAAGGACGTCCACAAATTTCACTACTATTTTAACTGTAAATAAAAAATTAACTAACGTTGATAGAAGTATGCAGTTTATTGCATGTGAAAGAAAATTTCTAAAGTTTTTATATGAATGTTTATGTTTATCAATGTCAATTTCTACGTTTGGTGTGTTTTTTTTTTTCAGATCCAACTTCTAATCCACCAGAATGACCACTCCTCAAGAGTGTGATGGTCGAGAGCTCAAACCTCTCGACTCCCACCAAGGCGATTCGGGCTCGATTCCCGGCGAGGTCGGTCCCCGAATTTTTGCATGTGAGAATCGTGCTGGACGGCGGGTTTTCTCGGGGATTTCCCGTTTCCCCCACCCACTCATTCCGGCGTTGCTCAATACTCACTACATGTCACCCCTCACCAGTGCTAAAGGCGTCGATGTAAAGGCCCTTTCACAATCAAATTTTGCTTCAATTTTCTATCAAATTTATTGAATTCAATTTCTTGAATGTCATGTAACGCCATGTTGACATCATAACCGCGGCCATTTTGTCTTTCGATTTATTGAATGTCTTGAATTTCGTCAAAGATCTTCGTTTCGAACATGTTTGAAATTTTCTTGAGTCAAAATATCTAAGAATAGAAAAGAGGTTTTCCAAACATTATTAATTAAAATAAAGTATTAATTGTATTCTGTACGTGAAATATACAATATTAAAAATGGCTAGGAGTATTATTTATTTTAAATAATGTAAACAAAAATAATAAGAAATTTAGTATTGACTAAACCTAACATTTTTGTGTCGTGCATGGTTAGTAGATAAAAATAAAATAGTTACATTATTTATTTTGTGCGTCATTTGTTTATAAATTGTGAGATAACTTACTTTCAATGTTTAATTAATCATATCTCTTAAATCGTCGTGCTATTCAATGAATTGAAGTTAAGAAATTAAATTCAATAAATATTTGATCGTGTGAAATGGCCTTTAAGCGCTGACCAAAATAGCTCACTCACTTAAGAGAAAGCTTAATGTATAACTTAGTTTATTGAGACCAAATTGAACACACAAGTGCAACGAAATTACAGGACAAGGTATGGAAAGGACCCCCCTGTACGAGCCACAATACGAGACTGGCGTAGGAGGTTTATGGACACTGGCAGCGTGCTGCGTCAGAAGAGCGCCGGCCGACCTCGCACAAGTGCTGAGAACATTGACAACGTACTTGTTGCGTTTGAGCGTAATCCTGGAAAGTCAGTTCGTACTGCTGCAAGAAAACTGCAGTGTCCCCGATCAACGGCACACAAAGTCTATATACAATATATTGTATTATACACTAGGGAATTTGCAGCCAAGGTCTATGTGTGGTTCGCGATAAAGCGAGCACATTTTTAAGACCACCCTGTCAAGAATAATGATTTTAAAATATTTGTTGTGACTTCATATATTGATTTTTGAGTTCGTTACACTCAATACACTTTCATTGTTAGAGACCCTTGTTTTTCACGACAATAATTTTGCCCCTCTTTGTTTCGGCACCTTAAGTACACGTCTGCAGTTCTGCTTCGGCCTTCGTGGTCAGTGATTGCTAGAGACCTGAAAAATTCGCGATTTCTTTTAGGAGCAAGCTAGAGTTCCAGCAACTGTAGGTCTGTATCACGATCATAATTGGCCGTTGGCTTACTCGATATTTCCTGGAAGTAGCTGAGCCAATAATATTACTGTAACGGAATACAGACCTATTTCACTGTGTCAGCGAGCAGCTAACAAACAGCTGCTGTCTGCACGATTTCACATATATTCTTGGAGGCTAGCCTACAGGTTAGTGAACCCGCGAATTTTTCCGGTCTCTAGTTATTGTACATTATAATTGTCACGTGCCTTGGGGTTCTACCCACATATCATAGTCAGATACTTAATAGTAATACAGACGTGAAATGACGTGACGGCTCATAAGATACGTGCGAGCTTCGCTGCTTATTGGTAGAGATGATGGTATATCGCGAAAATGTTTTGTGTCAACATAGCCATGAAAACACTGACACAACGTAGCTGTCTGCAGACCAATAACATGCATTAAATATTAAAATAGCGGCATTCTTATTGGCTCAGTCAAATAGGGCAGTAGCTCCACGTATAAGGAAAAGCCAGTAATCTTTTGATAAGTTGAACGTATGTTGAAGCCTAGCAAATAGTCAAGTTTTTCCGCGATAAACCATCATCTCTACTTATTGGTAAAGCCCGGTAGTTTTCGCGAAAAGATTTTTGCCCCACTTTGTTTCAGTGTCTTACGTGTACCCCTGCAGCTCAACTTCATGATTTGATTATTGGCGGAGTGCTATTGTGCAGAGATTTATTCATTTGACTGTGCCAATCAGTACACGGATAACTGCGACACAACACGTATGTGATTTGCAGATTTAACCTCCACACGATGGGTGTTACGACATCCAATCACTGGCCACAAAGCAGAGATGCAGGTGTGCACGTAAGGCACTGAAACAAAGTGGTGCAAAAATTTTTCGCGAAAACTACCGGGCCCTAATTATTGGCTGTCTGAGGTTGTTGATAGCAGCCCCGTGTATGTTTGGCTCCTGCAAGTTACTACAGGTTTCCTATTGGCCTGACTGCCGGGTAGCAGGGCAGTTGCCTTACGCTGATTGGCTGCAGGCGTTTCCGCCATGTTGCTGCCCAGCGAAGCCATTTTGCTGGCGTGTGTGACAGTTCGTCGTTCTACTGGCTATTTCGCTTCTGTATTCCTGAATATTCTGTTTCATAGCCGTGTGATGATGCAGTAACGTTATTGTGTTTGGCACAGTCTAATGAGAGAAGTCACTCTACAAAAACACGGTATCAATAACCATTAATCAGACATGCAGATGTGCACGTAATCATTGCCGTCTTCAGTAGAAGGTCGGAGTCTTGAATGTGGCAACGCTGCATCGGAGGCCTGCTGCCAGTTGCCCTAGTCAGTGTAGACGTGTACACGCAACTAAAGCTGCATCTATACACGTTTTAGAGACTAGGGTGCCCAAGAAGTGACAAGCAGCAGGCCCCCCGATGCAGTGTTGCCACATTCAAGACTCCAGCCTTCTACTAAAGACGGCCCTGACGATATTCATTGAGACAAACTGTGGCAAAATTCTTTTCGCGAAATGATCAAGACCAGACTTATACTAAAAACTCAGTACGACGTTATTCAAATAAAAAAAAACTGTTTCATATTTCCGTTTGACGTAGCTTCAGAGAAGAAAAGTGTTCAAAGAAAAATGTATTCTACACTTTCTTATTCGATTTTTACTTAATGTTAGCCTTCACATGCTGCTGAATGGAGTTCGTGCGCTTCCGGAGATCGCACGTTGTTAGAAAGATACTCGAAAACTGTGAGAAATATCTGCTTAAGGATAGTACAAATCAAAGAACGTTATACGCGTGTATATACATTTCATATTGCCCACTAATCTGCGAAATACATTTTCTTGCGACAGAACCTGGCAAAAAAGTGCGTTTTATTTTTGTATGACCGTTACTTTGCACAATATCTTTAAACAGATGTGTGTACAAGCACCCCTCAAGATAATTTTGCACCGAAAAATTCGTAATTTTATAACTGTACCAAACACTGTGAAGCTCCATACACATTACGTTAAGAGTAAATTTTTCATAAATAAAATATTTTTCCGTTTCATAGTTTTCGTACAAGCGTATGTTAAATTTGCGACTTGGCTACTTTCGACGATTACAACAATTTAAAACTATTCAAACGAAATGAAAGAAAATAATTTTATAGAGTGAAAGTTGATCCACTAAGCTACAGAGTGATACCTTCGTAATGTCTCGTAAAAATATTTTTTTTTAACAATACAGTGACTCAAACATACGCAGTAATTGAGGTAGATTAAAGAATTTTTTAATACGAGCAATTTTTTACGTGAAGTTATAATGATGTCATTCTGTAGCTCAATGCATTTACATTCACTGTAAATTATTTTATTCGTATTGTCTGAGAATTTTTTTACTTTGGTTAAGTAGCAAAAATAGTAAAATCACTACTTTGATACGCACATGTCAGAAAAATATTTTATCTGTGGGATCAATGTTTTGTAAAGTTATAAATTGGGAACGTTTCGGTGCAGAACGCCCTTAACCTTCAAGCTGTGCCTTTAAATGAAGTGGTCACCAATATTTACCTCAAAGAGTAGTTTTTTATTCCAGGAGGGAGGGTCCGCGGTGGCCGAATGGTCAGACTGTTCTCTCCTACCAAGGGTTCCATTCCCGACTGTTCTCTCCCACCAAGGGTTCCATTCCCGGCGAGGTCGGTCTCCGGATTTTTGCATGTGGGAATCGTGCCTGACGATGCCGTTGGTCGGCGGGTTTTCTCGGAGATCTCCCGTTTCCCCCGCCCTTTCATTCCGGCACTGCTCCATACTCACCTAATGTCACTCCTCACCAGCGCTGAAGACCTCGATGTTAAACGCTGACCAAAATCTCTTCACTCACTCAAATTCAATCTCGACGACATAGCACTGCAATGGCGTATGTACAAAATATTTCGTTACGCATTTTACCGCATTGTAAGAATGTTTGAAGGACAGTAATGTAACAGTGATACAACGCTAAGGTGATAAGTTATTTTGGCGAAGGTTGGCAATCACGCAAGTGTTTAAGAAGTGAAGCGTTATTGGTCATGTCTACTGAATGTCACCTGGAGACCTAAGTAAACCCAAGACCTTAATTTTCATTGCCCCTATATTTTCCTCACGCGACGATAAAACGTTGGACTCGGCATTCGGGAGGACTCCGGGTTCGATTCCTAGCTCTGGCCATCCTGATTTGCCCTCCCCCCCAACCCCCGGGCCGGTTCAAGAAATCACTGCAGGCGAGTGATGGGATGATTTTCTCGGATCCTGAGAGAATTATTTTCTTAAACACAAACGAAAGCCGATAACGTGAAATCGCTCTGTGAACTTGATGCAAATTGGTTTAACTATGCAATGAGATTTTATGAGAAATGTTATAAAGATTCTAGCTAATGTACCGATTAAAATGAAATTTCTTTAATTAATTAGTTAGCTATCATCATTCTGTATTTTCTCTGGGAAAAATAAGAGTATGTATTTAAAACCAATTATAACAAAGTAGCAGAGTTTACTATATTGGCTCCCGTTTATGTTAAAAAAACAAATCATCGTTGAAAATGTGGAAACTCGGGCCTTTACGAAGGCCATGGCCGCTTCCTCTTCCATTTTGTGTCATTGAGCCAAGTTGTGTGTGCCCGTCTCTAATGACGTCCCTGTTGACGAGACGAGAAATAAGCCCACTAAAGGTTGGTTCACAATTAAAAAGCATAAGCACAGAACATATAACATAACAGAAACTTTACACGACCAGACGCCTTGTGCAAAAATTAGTTCACAATTGGATTCTTACTGTTATTTTTAGCCAATGGCAATTTTTCCACAAATCTGAAATATTTCTTGTTGCATATAAAACAACCGAAGGTCGTTAAAACATATTTGAATTGGAATCGTATTTGGAGATAAAAGGAAATACAGAAACATAGTTACTATAAACTGCACAGCGTAAAACATTATTTACAAAATAGAAACATAGTTTTTAACATAAAAGTTTCTAGTTCTAGTTTAGTTTTGTCCGCGTCTATTTTTGGAGGTTAAACCAACACGTACGGACACTCACAGACTGCTTTGCTGTGATTGGTTGCTGTCCTATCAACAGGCTATATAGTTAACATAGAGGGGCGGAAACGCTTCCAAAGTGAAGCCCAATTGAACGGCTGTTTTGACCCCAGAAAACATGGCAAACTGCAGTGTGGCCAACATTATGTTAAAAATCCGTCATTATGTTCGCATAAAATCCGTTACTTTATAGCTCCTCTATATTCCCGCTAAACATAGGAAAAAATGCCAATAATTATTGTAATATATTACACTGTAATAATGTTTAAATTAGCATAATCGCTCTCGCCTCTCGACCGGAAATAAGAGTCCGCCATTTTATCTAGAGTCAAAATACCACGTTCAATTGGGCTTCACCTCAGAACCTTGGAGATTGCTGTTTCCGCCCCTCTATGTTTACTATACAGCTCGTTGTGTCCTATGCCACGGTCGTAGAAGAACAGGTCTGGACACTCGCCTGGATATTTGACCCCCTTGTTGTTTGGCTGTAGTTCACCAAGTTACCGAGAATAATGTGTTTTATTGGCGCTGATGTTACGGCGGTCGGACTAAACTCCGCCCACTTCCTTTCCGCTAAGATAAACAATTTATCAAAACGTATTTTTTATCAATTTATGAAATACTTTCTTCGCTCACAAATATAAGAAAAGGCTCCAGCAATCTTTATTTACTTTATAAATTTAACAATGGAAAAAAGTGGACGGAGTTTGCGTCCGACCGCCCGGAAAACAGCGCCAAAAAGTACGACATTCTCGGTAACTTGGTGAACTACAGCCAAACAACAAGGGGGTCAAGCAAAATACATTGGTAGATAGGCGAGTGTCCAGACCTGTTCTTCTACGACCGTGGTCCTATGCGTACGCACAAGAAATGAAATATTGCCATTTCGTAGGTCAGTATCTCTATGTACACGAATACTTTTTTGGTGTTGTGAATCGGTAGGTAAGAATACATAGAGGTTAGTTCGTGCAAACGACCTATGTTCTATGCAGGGGGTGGCCCTGCCTATGGCTATGTATGGGAGCTAAGTGAAGTCACTGATTTGTGTGTTCCATTATGGAAACCATATGTTCCATAACCAATCGCAATACGAAAATAATTCGTAATAATGCCCCCGGTCAAAGAAATTTTATAGTTAATCAATTTTGTTCCTTACATCGCTGATTTGCACTACTCTGAGGTGTTTTTTATTGTTTAGAGGCGCATGAAAATAAGTGTCCATAACCTCAAAACCCCTCAGCGCCCTGTTGGGATACCCAAAAAGCCGGCTTCAACTACGTCACAACAAGCCATCTCCTGACTATTCTTACCTCCATGATTCTATGCTTACTGTTATGTTATCAATGGACGACTTGATGTACACGCCCTCTGACGTCATACCGCAGGGAGAGAGTACTGTGGGAAACAAAGCTTGTTTACAAACATGTTTATTTATTGGTTGGCGATGGCAGAAATCACAGTCGTAGAGGAACTGGTCTGGACACTCGCCTACCTATCAATGTAATTTACTTGACCCCCTTGTTGTATGGCTGTAGTTCGTCAAGTTACCGAGAATATTGTGTTTTATTGGCGCTTCAGTTAGGGCGGTCGGACTGAAACTCCGCTCACTTTTTTCAATTGTTAAATTTATAAAGAAAATATAGATTGCTGGAACCTTCTTTTAAATTTGTGAGCAAGGAAAGTATTTCATAAAATGATAAAAAAATACGTTTTGATAAATTATTTATCTTATTGGAAAGGACGTGGGCGGAGTTTAGTCCGACCGCCCTAACTGAAGCGCCAATAAATCACAATATTCTCGGTCACTTGGTGAACTGCAGTCAAACAACAAGGGGGTCAAGTTTCCAGGCGAGTGTCCAGACCTGTTCTTCTATGACGTGGCAGAAACCAAAAATTTTGTGCACTTATAGACTTGCAGCAAGTGTAAAAAATATTACTTAATTTCATTTCGTGGTTAAGATACGCAAATACATACGATCAATGTTTACCTGAAAAAGCGGAAAATTCACAACAAATGATCAATTTTCTTTACATAATCTCATCCTGGACATGTGAAGACAAGCGCCTGTATGAAGGTTATGTTCGGTTGCGGTATCCATGGAGATAGGAATTGTATTCCACACCTTACTGAAGCTCCACCTCTTTTCAAGTCATCCATTGTGAACCCACCTTTACCTTTTCACCTCACCCCCCCCCCTCCTCCGTCCACTCGCCAGAAACTTGCCCGTACGCACACTCGCACACTCGAAGAACACCTTTCGCGATATTTTTTTTTCGCGTCGGCGCGTGAGAGGACATTGCCTCCTGCACCTCCCTCCTGCACCCTCAACTTCTTCTCGTGTGTCAGGTATTAAGGAAGGGGGCACGTGGCCCCCTCCTCACTCCCCCACCCATTCTCTGTAAACCATTACGGCCGTCTACGAGCTCGCCAGACGTTACGGCGCGAGGTGAAAGTGATTTCGGCTACCGCGACGCGACATGTCCTTCCTACGGCGGGCCTAAGAGGCGGATCAACGACCCCCTCGAACAACCACGCACGCGACAGTCGCACACACGTGGCACTTTCCTCGCGACTAGTAGCCAGAGACGGTTATATCGATGGTCCAGTTCTAAACAGAAACAACTCAAAGAATACCTATTTTGAGAAGAATGTATTAGAAATGTTTTTATGAACTTCGGAATTATTGTGCAATGGGAGTGTATGGCTGGATGTAGTTTAACATACGCAGTGGTTAAAAATTTAATTGTCTACCTTTGGTGAAATTATCAGTATAAATAAATTTTTTTTCGTTTTAGTTTAGATTAGTTTAGTTTATTGCATCCGTTGGATCTTTTTTCCAATACAAGTTTGTAAAAAGGTATTAGACGAGTCATTTTTATAATATAAAATAAAATAATTTAATTTATATAGAGTACAATAGATATATAAAACATAAAAAATTCTAACGATTACCATTTTATTCACATCAGTTAAGGCTTATGTTATGCCCATGTCTGCATTTTTCAGTCTCCATCTGCATGAAAAAAAAAAAAAAAAAAAAAGGAAGTAAGACGGGGAAAATACACATTCGTAACACTGATCATGCATGTTGCTATTAAAACAAATGAAGCTACGTAGAGTTAAGGTTAATTCTACTACAGGTTAGAAAGATAAATGTTATAAGTTTGGCACGGGGAAAATTTCTGCCACTTGAGCGCTGGTATCGCTAATGCACCAAACTGACCAATCACAGAGCTTTCCTGAATTTTAAGTTACGTTAAGTTGATAATTTAAAACGCGAAATTGGTTTCTTTTCACTTTAAAACTAAATTGAATGACTAATAAAATTTGGAAGTTTAAATGGTTTCGTATTTATTTGGTCTCTTAGCGATTGAAGCGAAACTAGTGGCAGAAACTTTCCCTGTGCCAAGCTCTCCCATAAGAAAACGTATTTTCTTTCTAACCTGTAGTAGAATTAACCTTAATAGAGTCTACTTTTTTTTGTGTACCTAACCCTTAAATGCAATTTTTTTTTCTTTAGAACTGGGCCGTACAGCGTACACCGGCAGTGTCACGTATGAGTTGTCAGGTGCATTTACGCAGGTGGTTCTGCATGTATTGACATTCTGTTTTCTGCTTTGCTTAGATAGCGTCTGACCGAAGAAATCGTGTCGCCGGATTCGTCATGTGATTTTACGATTAGTGATGAATCGCCATTTTGTTGGTGTTTGCAAGTTAAATCGTATAGAATATTTAATTTTATTTCTGCAGTCGATAAAGGGGCCTGGAATTAGTACGTAGTGAAATGTACTTAAAGAATTTAAGGGCGCGGCCTACAGAAAATTTTAACACCATGTTTTCATTTTTGTATTTGTACCGGTTGTATATTTTTTTCTTGTTTTAGACACAATATGTAACCAAATTTTCTGCTTATAAAAATTCTTTATCTCGCATAGTTTTTGCGCAATGGCTCGTTAGAGCCAAAATTCGCATGTTTCCATTTTAAGGACGACACTAAAACCAACTCACTTACAAAACTGAAAAAATTCACAGTGAATAACGATGATGTAGGCTAGAAATTCAGCTATGTTAAAACACAAAATAAAAAATCTTTGTATTTTTAAATAATTTATCGAATTTTTTAAATTTTAATTATAAATTTCAGAATTTTTAATTTAAATACAAAAATATTATTCTCTGTTTTTATTTACGTGACATAGTAGCCTGCTACGTCTTTTTCCACTGTGAATTTTTTCAGTTTGGTATGTCAGTTAGTTTTAGTGTAGTCCTTAAAACGGAAACATGCTCATTTTTACTTTAACAAGCTATTACGCGAACACTATGAGAGATAAAAATATTTCATAAGAGTCGAATTTAGTCACATTTTGTGTCTAAAATAAGAAAAAAATATCTGGTACAAATTAAAAATTAAAAAAAAAAAAAAATGTTGATTAAAATTGCGGTGAAAGTTGAACGAAAAAATTCGAAGTATTTTAAAAAATTTTTAAAGTAGCGACTATGGGTAGATTGCGGAGTCATGTGAGGAAACTCATAAGGCAAAGGCGAAACCAAGAAGGACTTGAATAAAATCTGAGAATGTTTCGTTTGCATTGCAGTCAGGAAATTTATATGCCTCAGTTAAGGTGAAGTGTTACCACAATATTCCCGAGAAAAATAATTTCTCTTCATACTTCAACTTGCGAATTAAGCTAAAACGCATATTATTTTTCATTTATAACGCACAAAACTTACATGACAGCGATTTGATAATTTATATTTAGTGTTTCGAATATTCTAAAGTAGTAAAATGTAAAATAAAAATTATAATACGTCGTAGATTTTGTTTATAAAATGGTATCGTAAACATTTTGTTTTAATCAAACAAAACTGCCATTAAAAGCACGACATCGCTTTCATGTAAAAACGTACAAAGTATATAAATTATTTTGTAGATAATAGTGCCGTCTTTCCTTTACATGATGGTTATGTTCTTCCTATAAAATATTACCAATAAATCAAAATAAGAATATTATTCTCTCCCATGTGTGTGGCAGCCTACCCTCTATTTACGGCCATCATGATTGATTTGCAGCTTAAGAAAATATTAACGAAAGTCTGACATCTTAAGAATGCCTCAGTTTTTCCTTAGATTTCACTCACTTTTCGTCCCTGCAATGAAAATTTCTCACATTTCACTCAAAGAGAACTTAGATTTTCTCAATATGACTGTGCAAACGGTCCTAAGGACGTGTCTCAATTCACCCAAAGAGTGCTCTTTCGTGCTCTCGCTGTCGCAAATACGCCACAACAACGTCAGAGAGAGCACTTTCTGCCTGTCTCAATTGTTCGGTGAGAGTACGAAAGAGCGAGAAAGCGAAGCTGTATTCTCGCTCTCGCTCTCTCGTGCTCTCTGGCGTACGCCATCTTGGTTACTACTACGATTTGAGGTGAGTAATATATTGCAAATATTTCAATATTTATACATAAATAATTATTTCCAATGATCAGTTACCTATGGTGAGAAATACAGCTTACATTTCCGGCTCTGTGTTTAAATACACAAATAAAAATGTTTGGCATTTCATGTAAACAGCTATTGCCCGCTTGAAATACGACGCTGGTAAGTTTCAAAATTATTATTTGAATCATCCACAAATGTATTTAATATGTTTGTAACTTGTATTAATAAAATTTACGCACTTGTAACCTTTGCATCTTTTGTTTACAAATACGAGAGCATCGTCCCAACTGGAGAGAGCGAGAGCACCAGAGAGCAAACAAGAGCTCTCTCTTGGTGTTATGCGAAAGAGTACTATCTCAAGAGAGTACTCTGTGAATTGAGACACGGCCTAAGCAGAGATCACAGAAACATACAGATGGAGCATAACGCACGTCTTAGAACGAGGGGTATAAGGCCTTGAGACGGAAGAGGGAGTAGCCCATCCGCCATACTGGTACCTGAAATATGTTGTTTGCTATCATAGCAACGTGTATAATGCGGCTGTGTTTTGGCCAACCATAACCTCATTTCTCAAAACACATGCAGGAACAGCTGATTGCACTCCGCCATATGTATACTTGAATAAACAAAGTGGGCTTGGCCCACGGCCGTACAAGAACAGGTCTGGACACTCGCCTGGAAACTTGACCCTCTTGTTTGGCTGCAGTTCACCATGTTACCGACGATGCTATACATTTTTGGCGCTGTAATCCGGGCGGTCGAGCTCAAACTCCGTCCACTTCCCTCCCACTATGTGATAAACAATTTATCAAAACATATTTTTTATCAATTTATGAAAAACTTCCTTCGTTCACAATTTTGAATCATGGCTATAGAAATATGTATTTACTTTATAATGTTAACAATGGAAAAAAGTGGGCGGAGTTTGAGTCCGACCACCCGGATTACAACGCCAAAAAGTACAACATTCTCAGTAACTTGACGAACTACAGCCAAACAACAAGGGGGTCAAGCAAAATACATTGGTGGATAGGCGAGTGTCCAGATCTGTTCTTATACGACCGTGGCTTGGCCTCAGTATAGGCTGCTAATGCTCCATCTGTACTATTCTAGGGGCGTAAATGCACCTGACGACTCATAGGTTATACGCACGGTAAATATAGTAACCTGCAGGGGTTAGGTCTGTTTGTTCAGTCACGTGACCAGGCTTGCTAGATCACCAGGTTATGTCTAAAAGTAAGATTAATTCTTCTACAGGTTAGAAAGATCAATGTTATAAGTTTGTCACAGGATAAATTTCTGCCGCTTGAGCGCGGGTATCGGTAGTGCACTTACACTAACCAATCACCGACCTTGCATGAATTTTAAGTTACATTAAGTTGATAATTTAAAACGCGAAATCGGTTTCTTTTCACTTTAAAATTGAACTAAATGACTTCTATCATTTCAAACAGGGGCAAAATTCTTTTCGCGAAAATTTCATCGCCCTAACTTCCCACAAATAAAATTGCATGGGCACTGACTTTAAGCCCCATAGGAAAAATTAATACAGTAAAGAATTGCATATTAATAGTCAGAGACCCGGATATTTCGCGGGTTCAACGACCATCAGGCTGGACTTCACAGTCCTGTGTACACTATGTCTTCAGCTACTAGTTCATTGGCTACAGCTCCGGTGAGTGACCAGTTGTACGTGTGACAGGGTATCGCAGGAGTCAGTGAGTGTTTACATGCAGGTCTGCTATTGGTTCACAGACCTCAATGGATATTTCAGCAACAGTTATGCAATCGCGAAAGCATTTAACGGTATAAGAATTTGAAATCTAACATATACTGAAATTAATTCGCAAAATTTTCGGGACGCAATACTTAGGGCAATGAAATTTTCGCCTCAGTTTGTTTCAGTGACTTACGTGCACATCTGCAATTATGCTTCGTGGTCAGTGATTGGATATTTTAACTCTCACGAGCGTTGGGATTCTACCAGCAAATCACAGTCGTGAGGTGTTGCAGAGACTTTATTGTAATTGGCTCAGACAAATGACATACGGTTCTTCATATAGACATGCTGCCAATAATCACGAAGCAGAACTGCAGATATGTACGTAAGGCACTGAAACCAAGTGGGGCAAATTTCTTTTCGCGAAAAACCAGGGTCCCTAGCAATTTCTAATTCATAGACAGTGATTGGCTGTTTTAACTCTCACGCGCCTTGGTGTTCTACCAGCAAATAACAGGCGTGTTATTTATGTTTCAGTAACTTTACTGTGATTGGCTCAGCGAAATGAGATACGTCATTTCACAGAGACGAACTACCAGCAACTTTGAAGCAGAATTTATTGTTGATGTGCATAAGACACTGAAACAAACTGGGGCAATTTTTTTTTGGGGGGGGGGGGAATGTTCATGGCCATAGCAATACTGTAATAGGTAAGCCGACCAGCAGTACCACTACCGCTCCACCAATTTGTACCTCGCATACATAAACACGGCCTACCTAGGGAACCAACTTCAGAGAAATACTTTTACTCAGAGGGAGTCCTTAAATAAACATACGCGTTTGCTGTGTTTTCTTACAAATTACATCTAATACGTGAACGCAATTTTACAAAAATTCAGTAAAAATTATACTCTCGTTTGAATGTCTAGAACAGTTCAAATATATGCCAATGTATTATGAAAATAAAATAACGGAATCACATAATAAATAAATAATATTATATATAGGAAGCGTACCCGAGAGTCAGGAAAACGCACCCCGAAAAACTAATGACAATAACTTGTCGTCACTAGTGATTTTTTTGTGAAAAAGAATTTTGCAACCATTTGTTTCAGTGCCTTACGTGCACATCTGCAGCTGTGCTTCATTGTTATTGGCACAATGCATTAATGCAGTGACCACTCACTCATTTGACTGTGCCAATCATAACAAGGTTACACCAATATCACACGTCTGTGATTTGTGGTAGAACGCCGAGACGCTGAGAGTTGAAATCATTCATTCCATGACCGCTATGCGCAGCTGCAGATGTGCACGCGGGGAATTGGAAGAAATTGTTGCAAAAATGTTTTCACCAAAAATCGCTGACTTCTGTTATCACTAAGAAAAGGAATTTTTTGTGAGCTAAATAACTTGCGTGTTTAAATCCACTGTCATGTGCGTAATCAAGCCCTGACCATCAGTACATTAACTGCTATACACGTCAACCGAAGATAACGAATGGAAGGACTGGGCTCCGGTAGGCATAGGGAAGTGGATTCAAACATGCTGGACATTGAACTCCAGAGATTTTATTTCCTCAGTTGTCAGATACAATGTCATGGAAATTTTAAGCAAAGAGTATTCGGTTGTAGACCAGTATTGAAACAGACATACGTGAATCTTAATATCGGAAATTTTATACTTTGCTCTTCTGGTTATGTTTGAAACGTAATCGACAAGCTGCACTAAATTGCTGGCTTTGTTATAAAGTCTACGTCATACCAGTGAAATAAAAGTTTATGGTTCTACCAGTATATTTATTGGTATGAACCTTTTAGAAAACTTCTAAAATCATTTATTTACATTAAACAATCTAACAGTTGAATATTCGCGGAGCCATTAATTTTGGCGAACAGAATTTTGCCCCAAATTGTTCAACGCCCTTAAATGATGTATTTGTGCAGAGTCGTGGCTCGTTTCACTGTGCCAATCAGAACAAGGGTGGTACACTACATATCTGTGATATGCGGGTAGAATCCAAAGAAGAGATAAAACATCCAATCACAAAGCATGAAGCAGAGCTGCAGATGTGCACATCAGGCAATGAAACAAGTTCATTATATTGTTCCCAGTGAATGAATGCAATGAGTAAATTTTCTGATGTGCTCGTCTCATGGGCGTGGTCTAATTGCAGCTCATAAAAATGCTACACTATACAAAAATTGTACTTTTACAAAGAAAAGCCTTGGAAACCCAGTTGCCAAAGAAATTCCTTGTAAAACTACAATGGTTTTCCTAGTAATTAAATACAAAGTATATGTTTGTAAAATTATTGTAAAAATATTGTAGCGGTACTTTCAATACGAAAAAAAAATTTAATGTTCACTGTACTTCATAAACAACACTGAACTTATTTATCAAATAACTTTTGAATAAAGGACGTATACAAGAGATTATTTTTAAAAAAATAAAAAAAAAAATCTTGGGAGTTGCTAAGTTTCAAAACACTCTCCCCATGCTTAAAATCTACCCACTTTACCCCTAGACCACTGTGACTTACGTATCGATTTGCTTTTATTTATTTGTATCCATTCAATGTATCTTTGCATAAGTAATTTCCGGCGAACTTCCGATTTTTGTAGGCTACACAATTGTTTTCTCAGTTTTTTTGCAAACAAAATCCTTTAAACGTTATAAGCTAATAATTTTACAAGGAATATTTTCAACATTTACAAAAGTTTGTACAACTAGTGCCTTGTCATATTTTACAAAATAATTTACATTGTAGAAACTGTCGGCATAGGTACAAGGAATTCCTTTGTAGTATTACAAAGTTTAACTTTGTAACTTCATAAACTAACGATTTTACAACGATATTCTTTGTATTTTTACAAGGACTTGTAAAAGTACAAAGAATATCCTTGTAAATTTTACAAAATTTTTTTAGAGTGTACATTATGTCATTCTCGTGTATGTTCTTTCACGTCGTTTCAAAGTCCATTTTAAATGTCATGAGAACATTAAATTATCCACGCCTTTGGTTATGTGGTTTGCGGCGTTATTTACTTACCCGAGAATTCCAACACCGATCGCTCACTCTACGGATTCACAAATATTTGGTGTATTTGGTTCGGTTCTTACTTCGCATGACAGCGGCAACCATCAGCAGCTCGAAAAGACGTGGAAAACACATATTTATTTCCATCGAGATGAACATGCAATGCAACAGGCCTAGCTACCAATGCAAAAGAGGTGGTAATCGTAGTACCTATGTAAAATGAGTGTGCTGCATTCTTTCAATTACAGCGTTAAAGTTTTGGATCACTGTTTCTTTTAAAAACATTCGCTGTTTTTCTTTCAAAACTGTAACATTGTCATTAAAATTGCAAACGTTTACGAAAAGGTTTTTGAAAATAGTTTATTAATTTTTTACCAACATATCACAAATATAATGTTTTTAAATTGGTTATTAATCTTTAAAAATTAATATTTGAATTTCCAAGCAGTTTATTGCAGGGTTTAAAATTTTTTGTAGACTTACTCATTTTTTAAACTATTTTCCTTTAAGTTTTTTTCTTTTAAACTTAACCGATTTATTGAGTTAAAAGAACTAAATTTATGTCTCCGTATTTACCACAGACTTAATAAATTCATTTGTATTTTTTTATATAACATAAATATAAACTTTATGTAGCCGATGGCACAAAAAGGTGTAAAGTATCCCCTAATTTGTTTGTATCTTTATATAAATTATCTTTATAGGCCTAACAAACGTCCAAGAAGCGTTTGGTTAATGTGTATACTTTTTCTATTGTAGGACGAAA
>PNEQ01062833.1:102129-128644 GCA_003012365.1 Medauroidea extradentata
TTTTTTTTTTTTTTTTTTTTTTTTTTTTTTTTTTTTTTTTTTTTTTTTTTTTTTTTTTTTTTTTTTTTTTTTTTTTTTTTTTTTTTTTTTTTTTTTTTTTTTTTTTTTTTTTTTTTTTTTTTTTTTTTTTTTTTTTTTTTTTTTTTTTTTTTTTTTTTTTTTTTTTTTTTTTTTTTTTTTTTTTTTTTTTTTTTAGAATGTTTGTGTGGATTTAACTGAGTAACGATAATATTAAGATATTTCGTGATACGTATTATTTCGGTGAATGTAGAAAAGTTAAAGTTAACAAGCTGACAAAAGAACCTTATCGTGCCTCCAACTCTTTAATTATTTATTTGTTTTTTGTAACGAGGTCACGTTTATGTGCACACAGCTGTACGTCAAATTGCATCGATTTCTCGCGAGGCTCATTTGGTTCATGATGTTTATAACGCGCGGCCGGCTGCGTGTGCACAGGCTAATATCTGATATCACGTGATAGATGAGGAATATGGGACGACACGTCATTAACTTTTGTCTGCTGCGCGGCATTTCATTTAACCAAGGTTCCTGATACATGTCAGTTTCACAGAGCGTTGACTAAAGTGAAATACGTTTCAGGACTGATTCGTCTTGAAATTCACCTTCCCATCTCAAAAGGTTGTCAGCGATACGCACAGGATTGAAGGTACAATATAATACTGCTGATTCGTAAATGTCTTAGCTTAAGTGGGGTCAGTACCTGCCATCTTCAAATTATTTAATTTTCGCTGTAAGTTCCATTCAGTGTGATTTATCAAAATTGCTCTTTTGACATTCGTAGATTTTTCCTTCTTAAGCGTTATCAAATTTTCGTACATTGGCTACTTTCAAAAAATTTTGGCTAGTAACCTACCGGAGGATGAAAGTAATCTTATTCTACGGATGGTCACATGTATAGCATAAGTAATATTAGCCCAGCAATGCCAACTGTAAACAGTGTAAGAAACTATTCCTCCTGCCTTGTCGAAGCATTAAACATAAATAAAATTGTAGGCCAAATTAATGGATAAGTTCCGTTATTCCAAAATGTCGAGTACTGATCCCCTTTAAGTATTGAATGCTTATGAGATTAAAAAAACAATTAAAATGAGGACCGTAACAGTTAGCTAAACAAATCACTTAAATAATAATTTTCTAGTATGTATACATATATATGTATATATGGGACCGCGGTGATCGAAAGATCAGACCTATCACCTCTAACCTAGGCGATCCGGGTTTAATCACCGGTGGGTTCAGTTCCGGATTTTTCCCAAGCGGGAAACGTGGCGGACGTTGCCGTTGACCGACGGGTTTTCTCGGGAACTCTCGTTTCCCAGCCTCTTTCATTCCGCCGCTACTCCACACTCATCTCACCCTCACCTGCTCCTCGAGCAGCCGGCCCAACCTTCACCCGGCCTTCTTTCATGCGCAATGTGAGCCCGCCATAAGACGGGAACCGTAGTGGATTTTAATTTTTTCCCATTCATATATATATATATATATATATATATATATATATATATATATATATACATATACATATATATACATACATACATACATATATACATACACATATATTTGAATCTTCTGAGGTAGAATTGGGGAAGGTTAAATGGTTAATAAATTGCATGTATATTCTACAAATTTGTTAATAACTTTTATAAATACTAAGCTTTGTATTTTTCATTGTATTTATATTATAGTAAAAATGTATATAAAGGGAATGTCTTCCGAATATGTTATAATATATTTTAAACCTGATAATGTAATGTAGACTTGCTATGATTTGACGATTACTGAACTGTAATACGCGAGAGTAATATAACAATTCAATTTTAAAATATTGTTACAAGTTTGAGCACAAACGTTTCATGTGGGCAATTTCCATGAGTTCTTATGGGATAGAGGGCTTATAATTAAAAATAAAAGAGTTAATTTTAGTACTGGATTTAATAGCTCACAAAGCTACGAAATACACAAAACAGTAATCAACTATAACTCTCCCAACACAATTAGTTATGCACACAATTAGTACTGTGCCACAGAACGTTAATTAACTTTGACAATTAAATCACAAGAATATTATCATTAATCAATTAAAGGCTACAAATCCCAATAAAAGCTCAGTCATATATCCAATCAACAGTCTCTCAAATAGTGGCAATGTACAACCGTAACAGTCCTAAGGGAGGATGGCTCACCATGTACAGTGCAGCACCCAGAGTGCATCACTGTCTTCACTCTTGAGGTCTTTGGTTCGACTCCCGTCGTGCACCTCCTTCTTCACCTGTCGACCCGCAGCAGAAGCCCTCTTGTCTCACCCAGTACTGATCCGTCGCAGTAGACTCCGATGTCACCAAGACGTCTTCCTGACATCACCAAGATGTCCTCACCAGCCTCACTGCACAAGCTTAGCACCTCCTCCGAGCAGGACCAATAGCGAACTCTCGAAGCACTCCTTCTCTTGAATCTCCAGGTAGACAGTCTCCTCAAGTAGCCAGTTACTGCCCTCCTCGACACAACACCGTCAGTGTTGTTCTCCACAGCTCACCACCTCTGCAGCACTCCGACACAACACCACAAGTGTTGTTCGTCCTTCCTGCAGCCCGCTGGTGTCACACAGCCTCGAAACCAACCACCGCTGCCGTGTTGCCATCCTCGAGACGCCACACCTCATCAGATCAGTCGCGCCGACACAACACCTGAGTGTTGTGTGTCCTTTTGTAGGGCGCTGATGTTACTCAGACTCGACACCGACCACCGCTGCCATGTTGCCACCCTCGTGATGCCACACCTCGTCAGCTCCGCCGATGTTACATCAGCCTCGACGCCGTCGTGATTCCGCCCCAAGGCACTGGGTCCTAATCTCTTGGCCGCCGCCAGTGTCTCCTCTCGGCCCGTCAGTTCTCACGACGTCCATCGCCGCCCCAGTGGCAACGCCGTGCCTAAGGGCGCTGCCTCACACCACTCTCGGTTCTCACTTCATACTCGCCAGACTCCAGACTCACTGCACAATACTAGACTGACTCTTCAAGACTCACTACAAGACTATCACTTCCCAACTTCATAAGACTCCACAAAACTGACTCATGTTGCGCAGTACCGAGGTTTTTATACGGCCCCTATAGTGACGCAATGGCTCATGAAACATGGTGACCTGTGGTCTAAAAATAGACATTACATAGGTCGTACCTGTTGGTAATCACGTATTCGCACTGGCGTCATCGGGGCATCTCAGTGACGTCTCTCGAGAGTTGCGAAAACCCGTGACATCACTGGTTGACTCACAGGGCTGACCACCCACGCAACACTATCTTATAAGTTTTACTTTAAAATGTGTAAGAACTTCGAGAAATTAGGAAACGCAAAATACCTTCAGAATTATTACGTTATCGTTTTGAGAACTCTTTTATTTTTTCTTTACAATGAAACTGTTATCTGAACGCGAGGGACGACAACTTTCTTAATAAGGAACACATGTGTCCCTGAAACTAAAATGAAAATAAGAAGAGCTACGTTGCTTATTGCAGGTTTAGCTATTCAAGTGAATTATTTTTGAATAAGAGGTTATCTTTGCTCAGAGGCACGGGAAAAAATTTCGTATTTTTTGTTTAAAATGAAAATTTGAATTGTAACAATGCCGTGCAGCACTGTTTGTATCATGATTATGTTGTCCCTAATAATCGTATAGGTAGTTCACGATAAACTGCGCTCTTTAAATATAAACCTTTGAAAAAAAATGCACTACCGGTAACAGCGTATAATTCAACAGAAGTAATGGTGGCCTCTGTCCTTTGTTCGGTTGGAAGCAAATCGCTTAGTATAGTTCTACATATTTACATACATGTTTATTATTATCATTTGTGCTATCAGTATTTCTGTTTAAATCATAGTTTCTGCTTCCAGACACTCTGTCTACAAACTCTATTTTTCAACACTTTGATTAACGCTGTCAATTACTGGTCTACATCTTCTCTGGAAGTGTCAGTAACAACGTCAAGTTTAGGTCTTTTAATATTCCGTAACAATCTCTATCTGATTGTACAGTTTTATTCTCATTACAAATTTAACATCAATTACTACCCTACTTACACTCCTAATCTGACTGTTTAAATCCCCTTTCACATGTATAAGCACGCAGTGCTTCCGTATCCGCATTGTATTTTCTTGTTATCATTCATTACTGATAAAAAAAAAGGTCTACAGTCTACTCTATAAGAATTAACCAGGTTTAATTTATCTAACTGGCCTATTTGTAAGGAAAGCCTAATTTACTGTGCCATTAAAAAAAAACAGATGTCTACCTATTTCTGACACCATTGTGACATGGCGATTACCAACATCAATCGGGGTCGTGGCTGGACCAGTGGTCAAACCATTCGCCTCCCACAAAGGCTACCCGGGTTCGATTCCCGGCGGGTCCAGTCCCCGAATTTTCGCATGTGGGAATCGTGCCTGACGACGTCTCTGGTCGGTGGGTTTTCTCGAGGATCTTACGTTTCCCCCGCCTGTTCATTCGGCGCTGCTCCATACGCACATGTTACCTCTCACCAGCGCTAAAGACCTAGATGTTAATCACTGACCAAAATCTCTTATCCCACTCACAAGGATCAATCGAGATTGAGGTCTTGATAAATTAAAAGAAATGTTAAAATTAAATTTCTTAATATATTATAAATCCTATCAAAATAGTTTACTTATGGCCAAAACTTTACTAATTTATTAGTTTTTAAAGACAATTAATATTTACACTTTATACTTCTAGCATCTAGTACTACAACACTGCGTTATTAATGCAATAATGTCAATTGGTAATTCACTGGCAATTGTGTTATGCAAAAAATATTTAACCCACATTCCAATTTATATCCTACAAATAATATTCACGTTTAGAGGAATCTGACAAACTTTCTAAGTTTGATAACTCATACTAATGAAAAAATTTATATGATTTTTAAGTAAACAGTAACACAAAATCACCTTGAGGGCATTCACCATACTTTAATGTTATTTGTATGTAGATTTGAGGGTTGACTCTCTTTTGCGTAACACTGTCCCATTATAAAAGAAACTGTTGTTAATGTTTAATTAGCTGCAGTAATGGCCAGTATTTTATTTCCGAGATTCATTGTAAAATTACTAAGATTATCGATAACCACATATAATAAGTACTGTCACGATACTTGGGTTACAATTACCTGAGTCATTAAGGGAATAATGTCTACCCTCTCATGTTTGTACACTTAATGATCACCATGCACGATCACCGATGGATAAAATGACAATCAGTGCTGCAAACTGACGTTTGTGTCAAGTACTGATGTGGATAAAGATATTAGTGATGCGATGTTTTTACACTGAAAGGTCTCTTCATTTAAGCTCAATAATATTTTTAAAATAATTGTATTTATCAAAAATATGTGCTGTTGACAAGCGTAATACAAACACGAAAACATTGTGTATGTTCTCTGATAATTTTCGAGAATACTTATCACATAACGTCTATGTCGTCCCAGAATATACTAATTCGGTTTTCTGTCGCGATATAATGCGAAGTGGAGTATGTCTCTTGTAATGGTAAAAAATATAATATTACCGAAAGAAATTCCATTTTACTACAGCCCTAGTCTTCTTTAATCGATTAAGATTGGAAATGCATGTGAATAGGACTAATTCCGAGTACATATCTCGTGCAGCGGTAAACTACTTTCATCTTTCTTTTTCTCTCTCTTCCATAAATAAATACAGAAAAAAACAACTACTAAATATGTCTGTCTATGGGCCACCCCGGATATTCTCTGTCGTTGTACCAAAATACTCACTGCTACTAAAACATGCATTTATAATATAAACACAGCATTAATACGACAATAGAAACCTAAAAATTGTGAATTTATTTTAGGTTCTTTTGTTACACGATCGAAAAATTGTAATTCTGTAACGGTTTTCATAGTTACGGCATTTAAACATTTTGTCTCAATTATATCGTGTGTTAGTAATATGTAATATTCACTTTGATTTACTGATTGTGTAAGTTATGCAAGTAATTGTAATAACTTTTTTTTTTCAGATGAAAATATCGTCTCTTATCGAATCAGCATTAATACTTATTATTCATCGCAGTGCAGTGCTGACATTGGACAACGACATCCTCAGAAGTAGAAAAAACAGCGCCCTTGGGGCATTAGTTTGTTTTGCTAAAGAAGTATTCGACGAACACCTACACAGAAATAGCAGACTGTTGGTGGTAAATTTTAACTCTGACTCGAGAGCAAATGTAGTCAACGATGTCGTTATATACATGAATCTTGCTCTGCAACCTCTGGTTACATCAAAGATTGGTAAAGACGGCAAGTTCTCTGTTTCTTTCATGCAAGTGTTACGTTCAGGAAAACCATCTGCTTCATTATACCGGCATGACAACATAGAAAGCAGCATTTCTTTCATGATTTTCAGAGATAACATTTCTGAGAAATGCTTCGCAGGTGAGACATGGATTCGGTCACCAATTTGGAATCCAAGAGCACATTTTCTTTTGGTCATCACGTCTCCGATTGATGAAAATGGAGCAAAAATGAATGAAATGCTTTCAAGGTGCTGGGTAACAGCAAATTTGCTCAACCTAGTGATAATTTACATGACAAATCCAGAGGTACATACTAAGGAACACCACGAGATTAGTACAAAAACGTTTAATCCTTTCCTTCATCCGAATGGTATGTTGAACGTTACGATTGGCCCAAATAGAGAAAGTGAAAACATGTTTGCTGATAAGCTTGAGAATCTTTACGGATACGAAATACCTGTCTTCCTTAACCATTCTCACCCGTACTTGACCGTTCATTTTGAGCATGGAGAAAAGTTATCTTTCGATGGTCCCGATGGAGAAATTTTCAATGTGTTGTCGGCCAGACACAATCTCACTCCGATGGCTGCAGACAACGATAAGAGAATTGAATATCGAACAGGAGAGAACATGTCATTAGAAGACAGACACTACTATAAAAATTCCCTGATTGCGAATGAGGAGGCACTGTTACCCTTTAATTTCAATCGATCTTGTTACCCATTTTATCAGGATTACATTTCAATAATAGTACCCAAAGCATTGCCATTGCCTAGATACATGAATATAATTCTACCTTTTGCTTACGGGACGTGGATACTATACACAACCTCTGTTGTTGTTTTGTCTGTTGTTTGGTTTGCTTTGAACCATTTTGATATATTTGAAATTGTTAAATTAAGGAGTCCGATATTTCAAACGTTTCAACTGCTCATTACCGGCGTGACTAAAGTGAAAAGGGAATCATTTGTTCAAAGACTTTTTGTTGCCGTTTGTTTGTTCTTCTCTCTCATAGCAAACAATGCGTACCAAGGTTCAATGACGAGTCTTCTGACTGTAGTACTATACCAACCAGACCTAAACACTTTTGAAGAGATTCTCAATTCTGACCTCCGCATCGCAGTTTTCTTCGACGATTCTTTCTTAGCTGAGGGCAGTGAAGGCCTAGGTATAAATGGTGGCTCATCTGATGACAACGATTTTGCCATGAGAGTTATTGACAAAATTGAATTTATTGTAGACGATCACGAAGCACTGAAAATGGCGGCAACACACCGAAATGTCTGCAGGCCCACTTACAAATTCATTTCGGAAATGCTAATAGAACACGATGATTTCTACGACGGAGACGAACCTCTGCTACATATCGCAAAGGATAAATCACAACCTTTGCTACAGGTATGGTGTCCACTAGACAAAGATTCAATATTTCTGGAGCACCTTAGCACATTAACTTCGAAGTTGGTGACCAGTGGACTGATTCAGAAGTGGAGAGACGATATGCATCACAGATCACTAATTTCTACCCAGCGACGAAAGGTATTCTATCGTGGGAACATTAGACTAGCACTACAACACCTTCAAACGGCATTTTTCATTCTTGGGTTTGGTTTGGTGTCAGCATTTGCAACATTTCTCATTGAGATAGTTTATTTAGGTATTATAGTAAAGTGTTTTATTATTGCCTCCATGTAAGAAACATGTTGCTGCTTCAAGAAAACGAACATATTGTTCTGTGGTAAATGTGCTATTTCTGACTTTCAAGACGGATGGTGATTAGTAGGCAGGATGACTTTTAATTCATTGTAAGACGTTGATTTGTACATAAAACTGATGCAAAGAAAATAGTATAGTGAACCTGACCTGTGTTTGGGGGGCGCAAAGCCAAAACAAAATATTTTACACAGTAAAAAAATACTTTTACCAGAAAAAGATTGTACACTAATGGCATAACATTTATTAAACCATAATGTCGCATGTCACTAAAGTGGTCGAAATTTTCTAAACACCTGTAAGAATTAAAGTAATAAATGTTTATGAGCAAATCGTATGATGTGCAACAAAATAACCTTCAGCCGCTAGTCACATTACATAAATAATTTGTACTCTTACAACTTTTTTTTTAAACTGGTTGCCAATTATTATTTTTGTTTAGTACAGTCAACAGTACTTATGTTTGTATATGGCGAAGCAAGCATGTAACAATTCAATCGACAAAATTTTCAGTTTCTGACATATTCTGTGTTATCGCAACAAAAATTTTGAGTCAACATCTAAAGCGTAACCGAGCATGTTATGGCAGTGGTAAAACCTCGCCGCGCGGCATGGAGGATCAGGGTTCCATGCCCGGATCCGGCCATCCTGAATTATTCGGATTTCCAGGGTTTTCCGAGGTCAATACATAAAACAGGCCCTGGCAGACTCCTTCCCACATTTCCCTCGTACACCTCTACCAAGTCCTCGTTCTGTCCGAGGGCACGCAGTACGTCCAGATAAGTATATGTGATTCGGAATAAAGTGAGCACTCGAAAAAGTCCTGATAACTTTATATTTCCAGACAATTCGTATCTTTCCCCACGTAACGGCTAACGACGGGAAATGTCTAACCTCTCTGGATACGTCACTTGATGTTTACGCGTGTTAGATAAATTGTACAGTCGGTTGGAACCTATATATTTTGATGTTAAAATGTGTATTAACGATATAAAATACAAGTCGTTCGTCCGGAACAAGACTGTTATAACTGAAAAATTGCAAATTTTTAGATAACTATATGTACTGACTCTAAAAAGTGAGTAGTTTTATGTGCAAGAGTGTGATACCTGTAAGTACTGCAGGTCACGCTAGATAGCTCTCCAGTCAGCCGTCCCAAGTCGCGTGATGCACAGCTCGAAAATGCAAGAGAGTCATAAGTCAGTGTGTGCCGGTTTGTCTCTGAGTGAAGTTCTGCGTGTTTGTACAAAACCGTTCTAACTCGACATACTGCAGTGTTTGTTTTAAAACTGCGAACATTATTGTGTGCAAGACGGATACATTCCCAAATGTGACAGTCTTTACGTTAAGGTATGAATGTTTTAAACATTTTTCTTCAAAACAGAAGAGTAACATTTTTAAATATAACTGTCTTTACTGTGCTTCTATTAAATGACAGTCGTAGTATCTCCAGATTCAGAGATGTAACTGTCTTGTACTGAATAAAGTAAAACCAATCGCTGTGATATTTCAATATGTGACTCTCTTGTTCTGAAAACATGATTCAATTTTGAAATGTGACTACCTTCATTTGTTTCACTGTTGCGTATAGGTGTAACCATGAGTCGAGCAAAGCACCTGATTGAACTTGTGCAGCTGCAGAATGAAAGAATCAATAATTCTGCTCAAGAAATAATCTGTTCTCAGGATAAACAATGTCATAGTCATAACCAGCCACAAGAAAGTATTTCACCCAATATGGACATCAGTAAAGAGCAATCACAAAGTGATAAGATATAATATATATTTATTATTTCAATCAAATTAGCAATGTTAAGTGGGATTGATCCTTACTATTTTGAATATACATGTTTGCTCTGTGTAAGTTTAAAAAAAAATACACGAAGAAATGTATATAAAATGATAAGCATAAATAACATCTCGAAACCTTTTAAATTTTTCGTGCTTTGTTACCAATCATTTTAGTTTAGTTATTTAATAATTATTTATGATATTATGTTTCTGGTAATATTGAGCCATAAGAAACATAAGTTAATGTGCGCACTGTCAGGATGAGGCAAAAAATAAAATTTCCTATATCGCAGGGATCAATCTATACTTTAACTTCGTGTATCCTTATTTTATAGAATTTTAAGGATAAAACTTTTGGTGTGTATGTTACTCAATACGTTTTGTAGAGTTTGAGATTTTTATGTGTATATACGCGATACCTGAAGTATTTCTCGTGTGTGCGGAGTGTAATCTGAAAACTGAAATGGCAGTGACTGTATGATAAGACACCGTGGAAAGTGTTAAGTCGCATGTCAATAGTCAATACAAATGTAACACGATAGCCCCGTACTTTCTCTGGCTCCACTCGCTTTCCCACATGTATAAATCAGTGAGACACCCACTAGGCCAACCTACTACTAATGGTCATTCATTCCCTGGTTCCTGAGTATTATGGGTAACACATTGATAGTTGCTATTATGTTATATTACATGTTTTTTAAGGCGAAAACATTTTTTTCCACATTTTCTAGTACATTAACTTTTAACTTAATATCTGCCGCTAGCAAAGCAGAACAAAGGGAACACTTTGAACTCACATTCAGAAGGACACTGGTTCAAATCCCAGCTACAACAATCCTGTTTTTGGTTTTCCATGATTTCCCGAAATCATTCTATACGAATACTAGGATGGCTCCCACATGAATGCTAAGGACGAGTTCTTCCAGGGGCGTCATTTCAGGTTTTTCTAGAAGGGGGGGGGGAAAGATTTTTTTTCTGGCGACAGTGACCTTGTTGCATCTTTTTTATTAATTAAGCATGTATAAATTAGATACTTTAATAACAAAATTTCAGTTTTATGTCCTTAATTTAGCATTATTTACATTAAAAAATACAAAAAATATATTTATACACATAAAATTCTAAATTCAGGGGGGGGGGGGGCATTTCCCCCTTGTAGCCCCAAATGACGCCCCTGAGTTCTTCCCCAATTCCTTGCAATGTTTTCACTTGTGTTTCTGTCTCTAATGAACTTGGCTGTCAACAAGATATGGAAAGTCACTACTGTCGATCTAAGTCTGCAAAAGAGTACATTGAAGGTGGAAAATCCATAGCCGACTTGCACCGCGATTACATAACATTGTGTGAAGAGTCAAACAAACCACATGTAAACTATATGATGTATGCAACCATTTTCAAAGAAGAGTTCAACATCTCTTTCCACGTACCAAAGAAAGATCTCTGTGACTTCTGTGAGGGCTTCCGCAACTCTAACGAGAAAGAAGATGTCGCACTTCAAGAGCGATACAACAGACACATTGAAGAAAAGGAACTTTGTAGGCTCGAAAAAGAAAGCGATAAAATGTGTTCGGACAAAGTGGTGACTGTATTTGATTTGCAAGCTACACTTCCATGTCCACAAAGGGAGTTGTCTTCCTTCTACTATGTATCGAAATTAAATGTATATCATTTCAGTATGTATGAGTTACGGTCTAGTCAAGCCATCTGTTTTGTGTGGCATGAAGGTTTAGCAAACAGAGGAGCCAATGAAACAGGTTCATGTTTATGGTATTATTTGGAGAATCTAAATGCAAAAGCTAACGCCAAACTAGACGTTGTATTTTGCAGTGATAATTGTGTGGGTCAAAACAAAAATAGGTTTATGTTTGCTTTGTACATGCATGCTGTATCAGATCTAGAGAACATAAACTCTATCACACACAAGTTTTTAGTAACGGGTCATACCCAAAATGAAGGTGATTCAGTTCATTCTTTAGTCGAGCGTGCAGTTAAACGTTTTAAACGGTCTTCTCCTATTTATGTACCCGATAATTATGTGACCATCATTAAACAGGCAAAAAAGCGTGGGAAGATCTTTGATGTCCACGAGATGTCCTACACTGACTTTTTTGACCTGAAGCTTCTGGCTGAAGATCTTGGGGTGAATGATTTTTACAGCAATGAAGATGGGGCTCGTGTACATATTTCTGGAATAAGTGTTGTCAAGACCACAAAAGACAGCTATGGGCAACTTGGCTATAAAACTTCTTACACACAAGAAACCTTTAAAATTGCCAAAGTTTTGCGAAAGAGACGACAACCTACAGCTTCCAAATCTGTGTCATCAAAAAGAGCATACAAACGTAAAGTGGGCATTGCAGCAAAGAAAAAGGAGAGCTTGCTATCTTTATTCAATAAAAAATCAAGTGTGTGTGTAATGCCTCAGTATTACAAAGATTTTTATCAGAATCTATAAGTTTTTATTTGATGAAAACAATTTTTGTGCAGTATTCTTGATTGCACTAATATGGTCAGTTTAAATTGACATTATGTACTATCAGGCTACTATGCGTTATTGTTGATGTGCATGAATGTTATGTAGGTGAATTGTTGAGAAAATGTATTCTAAAATAGTTTCTCTCCTCATTTCTATGTTTAATTCATACAGCAAAGTTTTTTTTATAAAATGGACAATTTGCTGCATTTATATTTCATTAGTTATAATTACGATCATTTTATTTGTAATATATTGCATTTGTTAGCAAATAGATCAAAATAAACAAGGTTTTAGATACATATGCATTACCTTTAATTTGTACAAGAGTGTCATAAATCATTTTTTTTTTTTTTTAATTCACAACATGCAAAAATGATTGAGATGATAACCAAATAAATATGTTGTAGACATATACCTAAAGCTATTGTAAACAAAGTTTCACCTAAATATATTAATAAGTTTTCTTACAATTGTGATTGTAAAAAGACGAAATGTTTAAATACTCCTCCTGAAAATGTACCTTTTTGAGTTACAGCAGTCTTGTTCCGGACGAACGAATTATGTCGATTCCAAGTGATTTTATTTCAGTATTGTTGTATTAAAGTACGAAAATTCACGGAACTACTTTCGGCAATTCGCTGCCAACCATACAAGTAGTGAAAGACAACTACAGTTAATGTTAAATTATATGCAGTAACGGCTAGTGATATTTTTCGAAGGTTAAATTTTTAGTGCTCACTTTATCCCGAACGACTTGTACAGTAAATATATTACTCAGCTAGCAAATATCTTGCTGGATCAAACGCAGTCTTGTTTTGCCGTATGCAAACGTATGTATGGTTGGCGGTACCAATCACTATTCTGTGTGAAGGAGCATAGAGCCACATGAACAGAGCCGTATTTAGGATCTGAACGTAGAACCGTAAACTCAATCCTGAAAAAAAAAGGGGGAGAAGAGAGAGAAATAACATGGATAGGGGCCGGAAAATTTCGCAGATTCAATTACCATCATGTTAGAATGCACAGTCTTGTGCATACTCAAGCCCCGGCAATTTGTCCACTACCGTAAACCGGGGTTACTTTGACATTGCGGGGTAACTTTGACCACTCAAAATTTTGGTTTTTATATTGTTTAGTGACGAAAGTTTCATACATTAGCTATAAGGATAAAAGGAATTATTTAAAATACTCGGCTCAGATTATCTGTTTATTTACCAGATAACCAAAAAACTAATATTTTGAATAGTCAAAGTAGCCCCGAAAATGGTAGCTGCTACTCAGTGGAACAGCGGATGATGAACAAATAGACGGGGCTTGAACATGCAAAGGACAATTAATTATAACGTGCAAGTTATTGAATCGGCGAAATTTTCCTGCCCCTAAACATGGGTCATGTGAAATACAGATTACCCCCAGTAAAACTATGATTCCGGGAATCTTCCTCAAAATGTTTTTAATTAACTTGAAAAAATACCGCAATTTAGAGAGATTTTCTAACAAAAAATCTCACAACGACCATTTACTGTTTATAACTAATAGGTAGAAAATTTTTCTTTACCGTTTTTAGAATTCGTTAGGTCGCAAATACAAATGTCTAGAAACAATTTTCAGGACTTTTCGAAATTTTTATATTAAGGAAGTGAAAAGCCGTTTAATTCGTTTACAGTAAATCCTCTCTTCCTCTTAAACCACCTGAGATATCGAAGTGATTTTTTCTTTAAAATGAAGCTTACGCAAATACCTAAAAAGTAATTTCAGGATTTTTCAAAATTCGTTTTTGAAAGCCGGTAAAAAATAAAACAGTTTTTTGATTAATCAGTCGTATCACCTAAACCGTTAGAGATATCGAGGTGGCTTTTGTCTTATAATGAAACATAAGTAAATACCTAAAAAGTAATTTAACGATTTTTGGAAATTCGTCCTTGAAAGCCTATAAAAATAAAACGTGTTTAAGAATAATCTTTCGTAATACCTGAAATAGTTCAAAATATGTTTCCTTTTTATTTCTTGCTTATAGTTAAACCTCTTTGCACTATAGCCTGTACACGCGAAAGTATTATTACGGCCTGCCTTTAAGTATTCACTCGGGTATTGTACAAAGTTTGTGGTGTGGGAGGGGTGAGGTTACGGGTTCGTATCCTGTGCAAGTCTTTGCGATGGGACATGACATGACATCATACGAGCATATTGCGTGCGCTCTTTTCACTGAGCTAAGACAATTTATAGTTCACTGTTATTGAGTACGCTAGCTGTTAAATGCCTTCATCACATATTTTATCCAGAGTTACTGTTTGTATTACATAATTTCACCCGGGCAAAGCCGCGGCCGGGTAGCTATTTTGTAGAGAAATAAAGATGAATTAAAAACAAAGATGTTCTGCTATTAAAGTACCCTCAGCGTAGTGGACTGGATAAAGCTGTTTGTATTTGTTGTTATAAAGATATACAGAGAATATAGCAACACCATCAATTAATACGTTATTAAAATTTAGTTACTCTTTTCTATAGTACACGCGGGCGAAGCCGCAAAGGGACAGATAGTTTACTATATTGACGAAATAACTAAATTGATATTAATTTCTGTTTCCAAGTAATACTTCTATAACACGAATTTGTGCACAATTTACTGCAGTAGCATATAAATGTATTCTACGGTCTAGTGTGAGGAGCAAATGATCTGTCTCCGCCATCTTGGTTTACGTTGCAGCCCTCCATCTTGAATCACACATTTCCTGTTTACTTTCAAAATTTCATTTTTCCTTCAAAACTCTCGCATTTTAGTCGGAAAAAAGCCAAAAAGAACTCTACAATATCCCAAAAATTTCCCGAATTTTCCTCCACCAGCGAATAATTTTTACTGCATCTTCCCCCAAGCGGCGAGGAAAGCTCAATTTTCCACCTTTCACCTGCCGCTTTGGGGAGCAAAATGTCTTATTTTTATTGAAATTCGAACAATAAACTGTAAAAATTATTAGCTACATATTTTATAACGCTAAGAGACCTGGAAAAATTCGAGTTTTTGGTCTGGTCACAAGCTACGACAGAGATGTAACACATTTACAGTTGGCTCTTGCCTTATTTGACACCTCTTGGTAGACACTGGGCCAATAATAAAAGAGAAACTAAATACATGCCAGTTATCGTAGTATCACTGTGCCAGCGAGCAGCCAATGAACACCAGTCGTATGCCTGAGTTAAAATATATTCTTGGAGACTAGCCTACAGGTCATTGAACCCGCGAATTTTCCCACTCTTTATTTATAACTTGAGAATGGTTAGTTTCTAATTGGTTTGCGCATATGCTCCATACATAGCCGACTTACATAATATACTATTAACATTTTAATTTTTTTATGCTTTTCAGTAGGCTGCAGCTTAAATCCGTTTTCAAATCCGCTAGAAGAGTGCCATTTAGGTACCTAAATCGACCACACGACCACATGTACTACCTAAGAATTTGGGGATTTAGGGTTGAATTTCACTGAGGTAGAGCAGCATACTAAATCCCCAAATAGGTCCGTAAAGTCGTCTGCTGGTGCTTATTTATAGTCATATACTTCAACTTAAACCAAAATTAACTATGTACAAGCATTAGTCTATAAAACTAAAAAAACAAAACATCGCCATTTTATTCTAAATGTAAACAATTTCAATATATGTTTATATTGAAAATAATTTTCATAAGTTGTACTAAAATATATTGCTAGTGTATATTCTAAATACGTTTTATTGAAAGGAGTAAATAACTAAAAATGTCGTTGCGGTAAAGAACTATAGGCATATAGGCATTATTTATTTTCAAAGGATGTTTAAAAAAAAACTAACCTATCTCTGTCACCCAAAATTTCTATATCACTGCAAATTAGTTAGGTTAGGTAGTGACAAATATGCAAGAAAATAGCTAGGTTCACGTTTTGAACCAAACGTTTATCCCTCGGATCAGTTTGTAAACGTAGCGAGTTAAAATTTTTCTCTACCCGGACTAGGAAGTGACTTTTCGTAAACCTGTATACCAGGGAAGTAACAAAATCACATCGAAATTGTATCAAACCTCTAGTTTCCGACTTTGCCACATGCAGCGCTGATATTTGACGTTCGAAATCATATAGCCTAACTCCCGGAATACTCAATTGTCGATAAAATCTAACTGCTCATCATAATTCGATGGGATAATTTTGTCGGGTAGATATTCTATTAGCGGACGATTATTTATATAGCACTAGGTGGTAGCATGCTTTGCTATCGAGTAAAAAATTAAAAACTGTATTTAGAAAAATACGGGAATGAAACCACAAAATCCGTTAAAATGTAAAACAGTAATTTTTATAATTTTTAGTGTGATAATATCCACGACTCTATAGTAACCGAATTTCAAAATATATTCACCTTTTGATTTTAAAATAAATTTACTCTCCGCAAATCACTCCGCGAGTGGTTTACAGGTGTTAAAATTATGTTAAAATCAAATCGCAATTATTTATTTTTTGTTATTATAGAGTTCTGGATAATATCGTACTAAAAACTGTAAAATATTATTGCCTTCCCTTTTTATGGATTTTGTGGCTGCAATCCCTTATTTTTCTAAATAAGGTTTTTAATTTTTTTTTACTCGAAAGCAGAGCATACTACCACCAAGTGCTACATAAATAAACGTCTGATAATAGAATATATAGTTAGTAAAAATATCCAATCGAATTATGATGAGTAGTTTAGATTTTATCGGCGAATGATTATTCCAGCCGTTTGCTCGACATCTTAACCTTCCCATACCCCATAATTACGGCCCTGTACGATAGTTCTTCAATACCGGCATGCTGGTCCGAACACCAGCATCACATCCAACCTGAGACAAACGGGGCCCCCCTGGGTGGAGACGAGAGGGAAAAATCAGTGAATGCCACGTGCTCCGACTGTGGCACGTTGCGAGAGGTCAGTTACACTGCTGGTGGAGCAGGAGGTGGGGAAGGGGAGTTGGAGGGGAGGAGGATGACAGTTGGGAAGAGAGACGGAACTCCCACGAAGCACCGGTTCGTGGCGGGAACATCGGTTGAAAATCCTTTTTACACGATCAAACATTTATTTGATTAGATTCATTTCCTATTGAGATTTTTACGTCTCATCGATATCTTTGTGATAAAATGAACTCTTTTAAAACCCTAGGTTTATTTATTTCAAAAAATATATAGTTTTCTTCAACTTTTTAATATAAACAAAGAAACCTACATGACAATCAGAGTGTATAGATCGTAAATTTTTCAAAGGTTAGTGTCGGATGTCACAATAAATATTAGTTTTCAGTTATAATTCTAAACACTACGGTATTCAAAAGTGCTCATTTAATCCGAACCACCTGTAGGTTACTATAGACGATTACTTCATAACTTTACAAAAGGACAATAACTGGTAGATGAATCGGCCATGGCAGGTGTTAAGAGGCCTCCCTATCTGCGCTTAAAATGAGTTGCAGCGAGTTACGACTATTCACTTTTTGACGAAACTATTTAACCTGCATTATATTTGTGTATCTAGGAAAATAATACATTCTTGAAACTATGTCGTTATATTTTTAAAAATTCAGCACGTTTATTAGAAACATAATTTTCGAGCCCTTCAAAATGGCCAAAAATGGCTTTTCCAGACTGCCGTATCTGGAAAAATAACAATCAGACTCGAAACACACAGCTGTAGATACAAGCGTTAGACTTGAACTATTCTGCCAACAAATAAAATAATGTGGTCACCGCTTGAAGTCCCATAGGAAAAAAAGATAATGTTAGGGCACTGCACGCCAGCTGAGTGTCACGCGCGGAGAGGCGATAATGTATTACATACGCAGGTCAAAGGCTCTCTTACCGCTCCTGCCTCACACACGCAAAGGCAGCCTCTCTAGGGAGGCCCCTTAAGGCGTCATCCCAGTATTTGCCTGGAACTATTTCGGGAAACAACAGAAAACTGAAATCAGGACTGCTGGATCCAGGAGTAGAACCCGTGTCCTACCGAATGCTATTTTAACCGTTGTGGCACCGCTTTCTGTTTGAATTCAGTTAATCACTTAGTAGTCATGGAAAATTTTAATTCAACATACGCTAAAGCAACCACTTTAAAACTTATCGCACAGTTTTGAATACACCAATGAAGCGGTTGTAAAAAATTTACTATAGGCCATTCACGATAAATAGAGCACTGCATAAAGTTTTCTTTCGGCCTTTGTGCAGTCATCTTTAATATTTTTTATATGAAAACATCCCTGTAACTAAAACCTAGTTAGTGTAAATGTTTCAACACACTCAAATTTTAGCATCTATTGGCCTAACAAAACATATTTTTAACTAATTACAAGTTCTGCTGAGTACTCAGTTTATAGTGAACAGCCTATACCTTCATTCCACGGAAATAATCGGTTACACAAAAAAAAAAAAATTCTTATAATTTTTGTTTACTTTAATTTTAGTAAATACAGCGCACATTTATTTTTAGTATAATTACATTTTTATTAACAACTCTATTAGTGTGTTTTTTGCATTACTGTTGTCCGAAAATCTCTTCTCGGTGGTAGAAAGTAATAAAAGAAAATCTTTCAAAAATTTAAGTTATTCAACAAGGTGAAAGAGAAAACGTCCGTGATTATGATGTCAACATGGTTACACGTGATATTCAGTAAATTAAACACGATAAATGTAAGGTAATTTGAAGCAAAACTGTATCGTGTAAATGGGTCTTTGAGGCAGATATATCAGCAAAGAGGAGGGGATCAAGGACTGTGTGGGCAAGTTGCCAGCCCGCGAAACAGAACCAGTCGCACGCAGAGAACCGTTCGCAACGCCTACACACAGTTCTTACTTAATCAACAGGTTACGGAGCTCGCTTCTAATGGGAGGTTTTACGCTCACCGTGTTAGCGTTATGTTACTTTATTGCTTACTTAATTCTCTACACAGCCGTTACTGCCAAATACGTGAGTTAATAGCTTGCCCACCCACGCCTAGTCGTCCATACATGCCATACGCAGTTAAAACAAAAATAATCTGGGAACCTGAATCAGAAACCATGCTAACTCCAAGATGTATGAAATAGCAAAAAAAAAATGTCTTATTCGTGTGCATTTATATATATCTTAAATATGTTACCAATTAGAATAGTCTTTTTACTCCGGTTAGTTTAATATTTCGGATACACACAGCAAAAAAATTATACATATATATATATATTTTTTTTTTTTGATAATTCTAAGATTTTGGAGTTAACTTGGTTTGAAATTCAGGTTCCCAATTGTTCCCTCCGCGCATCCACTGCAGCAAATGGATTTTTTGAAACGTATAACCTTTGATCTAAGTTTAGTCTTAATGGATTTGTTTTTCAGTATTTTTATTGACCTGTCATAAAACCACAACAATTAAAAATGTTCAAATTCACACATAAAAAAAAAGGATTGCATCACCTCGGTGGAATGACTGGAACTGATCGACTGTCGTACGCCCTCCGTCTAATAGGCCCTGCTCTGGTATGGTAGTTTACATCTTTGGGCAGGTTTACTGGCATCTAGGAACAGTCAAAGGAACTGTGTTCTTGATGTAATGTAACCATTCAGCGTCAGTGTTTAACCGATTTTGGAACCGAGGTGATGTACACAGTATATTGCAAAATTGCGTGTCAGTTGACCATAGTCCCATAAACGCGCCGTTACTGTGCTACAGATCTCCTGACTTATAGTTAGAGAAGGTGATTTATCGCGAGAATGTTTTCTGCCAGCGTATTCTGCAAATAAGTGTAGCGTCCTGTGTCGTGTATTATTTGCCGGCGGTTATGTAGCACAGTCTAGTTGTTTACAGACGAATCACAAACGTCCAGTCGTAGCGTACCAGAGTTATCATTGGCTTAGTCAAATAGGGACTCGCTAGTTACGAAATAAAAGCATCAGAAATTAATACATTACATTGAAGCCTAGTAAACAGTCTACTTCTCTACTTATAGTTAAAGACAAGAAAAATTCGCGAGTTCACTGACATGTAGGCTAGCCTCCAAGAACATATGTGTATTCAAGCAGACAATATCTGCTCACTGGCTGCTCGATGATGCAGTGATATGAGCCTGCATTTAGTTGCTTCTGTACTATTGGCTAAGCGACTTCCAGGCGATGTCAAATAAGTAACACGTAGAAATGGTGAAATTTCGCGAATTCAATGACCTGCATGATAGAATCAAATGTCCTCTGCATACTCAAGTCCCGACTATCTGTCCACTAGCTGCTACTCAATGGAACAGCAGACAGTGAACGAATAGACAAGGATTGAGTATTCATAGGATATTTGTGTCTGACATGCAGGTCATTGAATTCGCGAAATTTCTCCATCTCTAGTCACGGACCAATTGCGAGAGTGGCACGAACTTGCAGTTGATGGAATTCTAGCTTGGGGCCAAAAGAATACGCGAATTTTTCAGGTCTCAAATAATAGTGCATGGCGCGCGGTGTGGATAATGCTAGTATGGAATACTATATCGGATAACACTTACGATTCGTGTATAAATAATAGCTCCAATGGTAGTTCCACAGTAACAGATACAGCTCGCACGCCATGCACTGTACATAGAGATGACGGTTTATCTCGGGAAAACTTGACTGTTTGCTGGATTTCAACACACGTTCAAATTACCAGAAGATTACTTACTTTATTTAGCTTGTACTTGTGTTATTACTCTACTTTTCTGAGACAGTAAGAATCCCGATATTGTAATTTTTATGCCTGTTTTTGGTCTGCTGACAGCTACGTTTTTTCAGAAGTATATCACAGAATAATTTGTGTTGCAGGAACTACAGTGATTGGAAGGGTATGTTGCACTGAAAAAAGAGTAGGCTATAGTTGCAGGTACCATTACACACCAGATGGTAACTTCTACAAAACAGATTGTTGAAGGAACTGTCCAGAGTAGTACCGACAGCCAAACTGTTTTGTTGTCCCTATTTTAACACAAGTATTGTACCTACAACTCTTTTTTCAGTGTGGCACAAAACGTTTTCCCAATATACCATCATTAGAGATGATGGTATATCGCTAAAATGTTTTGTGCCAACATAGCCTTGAAAACACTGACACAACGTAGCTGTCTGCAGACCAATAACGTGCATCAAATATTAAAATAGCGGTATTCTTATTGGCTTAGTCAAATAGGGCAGTAGCTTCGCGTACAAGGAAAAGCCAGTAATCTTTAGATAAGCTGAACGTACGTTGAAGCCTAGCAAATAGTCAAGTTTTCCCGCGATAAACCATCATCTCTAACCATCATCTCTAACCATACTTCATTTACTGTGAGTGAAGTATATTTCCTTCAGACACACTTGCTAGTGGAAAAAGAAATACATAAAACCCATCTCTCAAATAAAATATTTTGTTGCGTGCTTGTGGTAATCGTAGATATGTAATCAGCCAATATAAAGTATTCTGAACGAAAACGTTGACAGAGTGCTAAACAAAACACTGTATTGTGAATGTATTTTTAGCTGGAGGTGTTTATTTGGAATAAAACAGGTACATATTCCGTAGCAAAGAATTTTTAAAATGCACAAGTCAATCATTTTGAAAATTGAAAGTAATTTTTTGCTAAAATGTAATTAATTGATTTATTAATTAATTATTTTGACATTTGTGTACATGTGTATAGACTCATTGATCTGTGACTGTGGAGAAACAGGTTATCCTTTACGCAATAAACAGCACAGTAAACAACCCTGTATATTTGCTTACAGTAAATTAAACATTTGCAAATTTACACATTGTTCTTTTATTTTTGGGAAAGACATGAGGAATATTGTTCACCTTTTTCAAATTATCTGTATAACTATATAAATAACTCTGAACAAAATTAAAGGAAACGAATCCAATGTTTTACAGTGAGAGTCTTATGTTTGAAAAACTGCGCGTAAGTGCACGCGTAACGTCATAACGAAGTAAGTAAATTCAGGAACTTCTCTACCTACCTCCGTTTTTACTTAGAGAAAAACAATAAATTTAGATGTTAGTGTCGCTCACTTCAGAGCAAAACCAGCCAATTGTCGAAAGTAAAATTATACTGACAAAAATTAACCTATTTTGGGGCAATACGATCAAAGCCCGCATAGTAGAAATAGCTGCGGAAAATAAAACAAAACTACTTGAACATATTTTTGAGGAAAGTCGTTTTCACGCATTCTCAAAACTAATTTTAACTTATTTACTATACAATTAGTCAAGTGTTTCTCCTTATATACTCTCACATTTTTAGCCAATAATTAGTTATTTCACCAGTTACTTCATTTTCAGTTTAATTGGTGTTCATCCGAAAGTCCTACGAACAAATTTACTCCTAGTAGAAATAATAGAATACTTATTCATGTAAAACCATTCCATTATAAAAGTAGTGCGTTTTCCAGGCGAGCAGACGTACCACTGATCTTCTGTTGACAAATGTAGGCTTAAATTGTGCTTATGAGCAAAACTTAAAGTTAATACTATTTGGAAAATTGTTGCAATCAAATTGGTAAGTGATTCAAGTGTACTTGGCAAGGAGGTACATTTAGTATTCGTGGCGGAGCGGAAAAGCTATAAGGACCACCCACTCTCATACATCACATGGCCAAAGTGTCTCTGTGTTCATGGAACTGCATTGTCTTGCTGTACTTCAGTCGAAAAGTGCCCGGTAGCAGACCTGGAAAGTATGTTAGGGGTTAGATAGGCCCCAACTCAAAACCAAGAGGAGGCTGAGCTGAGGATCTCAGTCGGGGGACAGAACTGTGGGTGAGATCCTGGGATGAGTGGCCCTAGGCTCTCTGGTTTGCTACTGTTCTCTTTTGGAATGTGGATGGAGGCGCAAGTTAGTGTTCCGTCTAAGGGTTCGGCGGTCCCAACTAACTGTTAGCTTAATTTTTTTTTCTTTTTTTTTTTTTTTTTTTTTACGTTTGAGGCACGAAAACGGGAAAGGCGTTAAGTCGAATATAACCCATGCGTCAAACACCTCATCGCCTCTAGGCGCGGAGGACTAAACTAGCGTGCAGTGTTTACGTAGAAACTGTTTTTCAACGAGACTTCAAGAGATGACCCTATAATTTTATTTGTGGAAAGTATGTGGTAAAGTCCAATGCAGGTTTCTATGATTTTGTTTTACGATTACGGTTGATATTTTTTCAGCTACAGCAACGAGAAAAAGTCATTTTTAGCACTTTTGAGGAGCTTGATAATCATGTTTTTAACTATCGGACTGCATTTTTAAAATCATAGGGACTTTATTTGAAGTGTGTTTTCTTTTCGTAGATAAACGCATTAGAAACATTTTGAGTAACTATACATGAAAAACGACTATACGTACCACGCTACAGCACGTCTCACGCCCATGATGGCCTTGTGCTGAGAGGCACCGTTAACAAAGAAAGCCACGAGTAATCGTGAGTAAATTGCTATGTACTTCAGTCGAGGACAATGTGGTGGTCGGGCGGGTCCTGACTCCCTGCCTGACGGGAAGCCGAAGCGAGAAAGTGTCACGCTAAATCCACTGCGTGAAAATACAAACCCCTCGAAAGAGGATATTGTGTGTATATATATATATATATATATATATATATATATATATATATATATAGAGAGAGAGAGAGAGAAAAAGAGAGAGAGATAGATAGAGAGAGAGAGACACACTTCAGTCGTGCATCTGAGAGTTTCAACATAAATCCGGCCATTCTATGTCGTATCATAAGAACAAAGGAGCTCTCTGTACAACCTTAAAGAGGGCAATAACCGTTTCCGAAATTATTGATTTTCAGAAATGTGCAGGGTGAGTCAGTATTGACTCTGTTAATTTTGCATCGATATAACTTATGATATTAAAGTCGAAAATGTGTTTTTCATTTGTCTGTAAATTTCAGTATATATTGGCAGCAAAGCTACTCTGAAAGTTTATTTTACTAATTAATTTAATACAGAAAAATCAAAAATACTTGGCTTTTAGTTGTTTAGGCACTATTCATGGATGCCTTCGTTTAGCATAAAGTGTTATTTCATATTTCAAGATGCCATGCCAGAGAATACCTTATCGATACGCTATGATATAATAAACAGTAGTCCTCAAATAATTATAATTCTTCATGGAAATGTCTTCAGATCTTCTTTTGTTATGCCTCCCACCGTGGGTATCCGAGTTCGGCTACCGGCGAGATCCACCCCAGATTTTCGTACGCAGGACTCGTTCCGAACAATGATTTTGATCGGTGAGTGTTCCCAGGGATCTCCCGTTCCACCGGCCGCTTCATTCCAGCACCGCTCCATCCTCATCTCATGTCGCCCCTCACCGACGTTGAGAACCCCGCTGCAAATATGGCTGGCTGGCCAGGCCGCCGAGCGGTGTGCATATCTCCCACCGGCACGAGTTAACTCGGAAACCAATCAGTGTACACGAGTGATGTCTGCTTGAGAATAGCATTTAGAGAACATTACACGCGTATCTAACCATTTTAGGTAAGGTAAGTGAGTTTACGTCTCGTCGACAGAGAGGTCATTAGAACCAGTTACACATAGCTTTAGGGTCCGTGGTAGGCGATCCGGGTTCGATTCCCGGCGGGGTCGGTCCCCGGATTTTCGCACGTGGGAATCGTGCCGGACGATGCCGCTGGTCGGTGGGTTTTCTCGGAGATCTCCATTTTTCCCCGCCCATTCATTCCGGTGCTGCTCATACTCACATCGTGTCACCCCCCCTCCCCCCACACACACGCTGAAGACCTCGATATTAAGTGCTGACCAAAATCTCTTCACTCTTACACATAGCTTTACACAAGAGCAGGAGCTGGGAGAGGAGTCGGCCATGGCCTATGTTAATAAATTAATAAACCATTCCGGCACTCGCCTGGAGTGATTTTGCCATGGAAAACTGAAATCAGGATGCCCGGGACCGGGGATCTAACCCGGGTCCCCCGAATGCCTGTCCAACGTGTTACCGTTGCGCCACCTTCCTCGATTAATCTTCAAGAGTGAGTCCTAGAAAATATTTCTTCAGAATTTCTCAGCGAAATTTTAAATACACTTTCATTCCATAATGTGCATTGTACATGCATATTTTAAAGTATTTTAATCAACTGGAATATTTAACATTTTGTTTCATAATTACATCGATCTAACTGTCAATTTTCGAGGTCATTTTTGTATAGATAGAAACTTGATATTTGCACTACGTCTATGCTTTAGTAAAGTTCTATCGCCGTACACATAATAGCTATTGCATAATTAATTAAAATGTGAATGGACAACACTGAACCTGCTTACGGTGTAGTGTGACCGAAAAATGCCAATTACGACACTCCCGTTAAAAATATTAAAACACGTTTATGAAAATGTCGACAGGGTAGCGGTGAAAGAATCGAACGAGGTATGACACGCATGCGAGCGCCGTACGTAAAGCTTTTAAAAACACAAAAAAGCCGATATAAATGCAATCGGTGTTTAGTTAGCCAGCCGAAAACGATTCTTTTTAGGCATCCTAATCTCGAATCTGAATATTTAAAAGGTAATAGGCGGGTACAGCACATGTTACGTCATAAAATGATAGGGTCACAGATTACTGTATTACAGCGGCGAGTTATCGGCATGAAGAATACGCGCTAGTTTATTGACTTGCGCGTAGAGGCTCAGACAAATTTTTGACATTCTAATTTTTTGTGCCTTATGGCAGCATAAATGTACGTTAACTTACAACTGCCACGCCTGTGCTGTAGAGGAAGGTAAGCAGAATTTGCGTTATAATCGCGTATTTCAAATTTTTCTTCTCAGAATTTGATAAAAATTAAAAACAAAATATTTTAACGTGAGGACTGAAATCGAAATCGTGTTCCAGTTCCCTTAGTAACGGTTCTTTACTGACTTCAAGCCCTTATCTGCCCTTCAAATAAGTTGCAGCGAGTAATGGCTATTATTTTTTGACGAAGCTATTTAAGGGTGTTCAAATGCGATAACATTATAATTTTATATTTATATGAAACTAGCAGTCCCCCGCGGCTTTGCTCGCGAGTATTATTCGTAACTGATAATATTTACTTTAATTGAAAAACCTCTTTGTACACAAGATTGGTACTTCAGTCATCAAGTGTTAGAATGTCCAAGCGGCTAGTTGAACTAATTCTGCAGAAGGATAAGTAGCTATAGCTGTCCATGCGAAAAGCAGTCTTAAGTTTGT